>JACSZP010016032.1:0-16948 GCA_016161895.1 Pinna nobilis | reverse complement strand
CCATTACATGATCTATTCTCTTGCTTACATTATTCCATCCCTTAGGTGTTTCTAGAACAAAATACTATCAATCATTGATTCATACACCGGCAAAGGAAAAGTATAAATTAAGGAGTAAATTTTCCTTTTTATCATGAACGAATATTGCTATAGTTGCAATTGCTTGAATATTCGCCACAAAACACCAGTTCCTCTGGTTCTAAAAACTGGAAGATTTTGAGCAGTCATTAGACCTACTCACTATACAAGCTTTTGGTTGGGAGTGGTATATTTAAGCTGAATACAGGATATGAAATAAAATAAAAATTTTACAAGTTCAATTTTAAATCCCACATGTCTGTCGAGTACCCAATGTATCAGTGGCGAATAACAAACACTAGTGACATAGATATGATTACTTTTATCAGAAAGACACAGTTTATTGCGAAAATATTGCATGCTGCTGTTTGAAATCAACTACAGCTGCTTTCTAATTCCCAACGGTTCCATAAGAAGCCGTTTCAGCAAAAAACGTTTTCAAACTGTTTGAAGATGTAAACTAAAACCGAGTCGAAGACGTATCAAATAATTTTCAAACAAATTATATTTACCTGTTCTTGTACCTAGTGGTGATGTTGTTGTGACAGAGGAGGTCCACAAAGCAAAACGTTTAGAAATCCTTATTTCAATATTCCTTATTCCTTATTCAATCAAAATTTTTATTTAAATTCGAATCGTGTTTCATATTTCCAATTTCAAGGGGGCTGTCGTGGTCGAGTGTTTAGTGGGTTCGACTTCGAATCGAAAGGTCTGGGGTTTGAATCTGCTCAGCGCCACGCTCCGGTTGGCTGTCCCTGTCTTTCGGATGAGACTGTAAAAACGGAGGTTCCGTGTCACAGTGGTGTTGGCGAGGTAAAGAACCCTTCTTGATGTATGGCCAGCAGTGCCGAGCAATGGGAAATTTGTCGCCCTTGACCGGCACACAGTAACGTCTCCATATGAGTGAAATAATCTTGAGTCGGACGTTAAACAACAATTCAACAATAACAACATCTGTGAACGATAATAGAAACTCGTTTATCGGTATGCATTTGTTCAAAAGTCAAATTGATTGTTTCAACAAATTGTATGGATTGCTGGGTCGCGTCTGATATGTTGGCTGAAAATTCATGAGTGGGACGTTAAACTACAATACAGTACAAAACAAATTCAAATTCAGCATATTGATGTATTTCTACTTGGTGACTAACATGAAAACCTTGGTTCAGTAAAGAAATACAAAACTGACCACACTACGAGTAATGGGTCACGATCTCACCTTGAAAACTCCCAAATAACAGTTGAAATTATTTTTTTAACTGACTTTCAGAGACCAGAGTAAAGAGAACTTTAAAGACCTATTTCTTGACATTTGAAAATATCTTTATCAAACAATCATGTAAGATGTTTGCTTACTTTCTTTTTAATGTTGAAATTATTCTTCTTTTCAGTAAGTCAAAGTCAACTTTATCCATCCGATTTTACGAGTTATGTGTCGGGTTAGTAATTACTTATTTTACACTGTTAAATACATACTTATACTGTAAATAATTTTTTGCAACTATGTACTCGCATTGTTTTGGATGAGTTTAGTTTTATCTGCATTTCGACTAACTTGCTATCATGTGTATTACGCTAATCAGTTAACTAACATACAGGCACAATTGCACATTTTATATGTAGTCAGTCTGTTCGTGCATGACGGCAAATAGATTGTTTATACACAATGTTATATTATATATGAGGTGAAAATTCTGCCTAAACTATTACTTACTTAATAATAGCTGTGCCTGCCAAAGGTTTAAATACGAGGACAACTAAAGAGAGATACATCTCACTATAATATTGATACTGGTTCATTCTCATTTATCCCACTTTTGATAATCATGTTCAGTACAGTTAAATTTCCAAAGTTGTATAAGTGAAAATTGAGACTATAGGTAATCATCTACGGCTTGGGTAAAGAGTAATAGGAAAACACGCCTGGCCTGTTTTGTTTAAAATATGTAATATCTGATTTCCAAATCTGATATTTTTCTGTACTTTTATGTATAAAAAATGTTACAAACTGTTTAATCTAAAACTTCAATCTGATACACTACTTCTGAGACGTGTTACGTAATGAAAATATATCTGATTACTTGAAGAAATTAGCAAAAAAAAAATTAGTTATATTTTTATTTAAATACATGGATTTAAAATGTATGGCTATTTTACTATCAACATTTAAAATTCAATACAAATAGTCATAACTTCTTATTTTTACTTTAGCATTAGCACTTATTTTACTACTAATTATGAGTGTTCATTGGTATTTGCACATGAAAATGTTCACTTTTTAAAACTCAATAAATATATTTCATTGATTTTGTATATGTACATTAAACAGCTGAAAATTAATGATCATCTACAAAAAATGACGAATAATTTTAATCTAACTGTTAAAACTAAAATACATTTCCTGAGTTTTAGATAGTTATTTTCTTTAATTTTCTTTTTAATAATTCTAATTTAGCAATTTTCTTTGATTTTTCAAAATAGAAGTGATGAAATTTAAAAACATGTCCTGATGGTTATTTTCTTTCTTTGTTTTTCTGTCTGTAAGGTGGAACAAATATTCCAGCTTTTATTCACCTTACACCTCCTAATTACTGTAAAAGTAGTTTACCTGTTGCTAATTTGGAAAGTTGGATAAGTGAGAATAGGGGTTTATTAAAAGTTGGATAAATGAGAAGACACCTTGATATTTTATGTATAATTATAGAGCTGTCCATAAGTTTTCAGTGTTTAATATGTACCAGATATTTCTCTTTATTTTGGCTTTCCATGCACTACAGAAAACTGCTAACTAGACTGTGTTTCTTCTGTTAAAACTGTGGCTTTGGTCAAATATTTTAAGAATCATTAGATTAAATTTTTGTATTTCACATTGGCTTTTCATGTGACACGACTAGGTAAAATATATTGTTAATCACTTGTCATTTATCTTGCTAGAAGCACATTTTTTGTCTATTCAATTCCCTGAAATAAATTATAGGTTTGCATCGTAAACATTACTCTCACGTTTCCCTTGTTACTCATATTTCTTTGTGCAGTACGGACCTCAGTCGAGAGATAGTAGGTCTTGACTGCAAGAAAAAAAAGTAAAATGTGTGAAAATTTAAACAAAATGAGGCATGTTTGAAATACATGTATCTATTTTCAAATAGTTTTTTATACGCTTTTTAGTTACATGTCAGTCATTTTTTATTTACAGAGAGCCAAAGTCAGCAATATACATCCGGTTCTACTGCGCATGTGTCTGGTTTGTATCTAATCGCATCTGTATCTCACATTTACATACATTTCACACAAGATTCTTGGAAATCCATTATTTGTAATTTTGATGCACGGTTGTATGTCATCCCATTATGTTTGAATGCCTTCTTTCGCATTTTAAGTTCTGTTTACCTTCATTTATCCATGCTAACTTCTTATATCCCTAAGAAAACTATTGTACCGATTCTGTCCGATTGTAATAGTTTCCGAGTACCATTGGAACAATATTGGCCAATTGACAACGTCACTTTTTATCTTCTTTTTTTTTCTTTTTTGTCGTTTTTTTTTTTTTCGCGTCAAAGTTGACCCGTTGAAAATTGTTGACATGGCAATGGTTTCTGGAGAGTTTCACAACAGCGACAATATTCAACTCGTCTTTATATCGCCCTTAATCTGTTGGCTTCTGAGGTATTGCTTATGTTACTTTTGTTACGTAGCTTGAAATATTTATCTAATCTTAAAGAAAGTTATCTCCGTAAGTTGTTCATGATTCACATAGGTCATCTGCTACCTTGAATAAACTTAGGGGACGTATCTACTAATGCATAAGAAGCATTACTTGATGGCTTTTCTTTGTGAGTCCGAACCCGCTTGAAGGAAGCAGCTATTTCTGTCTTTCGGATAACATATTGAAAACTGTCGTTTGTTGTCGCATTAGATGACGGCGTGTTAAAGAAACTTTACCGCTCAAAGGAAAAAAGTGCCGAACATAAGCCAACATTTGTCGCCTTTTAATTGGAATTTCCTTTTGATTAAAAACAATAGTAAAAATAGAATAAGACAAACACAGAATAATTAAAAAAGAAAAAACAAACACAAGATGAGTATCTGTTAATACTATCTAACACATAAGTTGCTTTGAATGGACAAATCCCAGTGATAGCCTTATTGTTAATACCATTATAAAAAAAAATTGTCTTTATTGATGTTTTAATACAGGTATTACAACGCCTTTCCCAAGTTCATATCCTGGAGTGTTAAACATCACGGGTATATATGTTATTCATTTATAGAGATAAAATGCGAATTTCTTAACTTATTCAAGATTCATTTATAAAAAATGAAAAATAATCGAATCAAAGTAACACTTGATAAGCACAGTTTAGTTTTGCAAAATTCTGAATGATACTCAATTTATACCATTTTAAAGCATTCCGTAATCTATAATGAATTTATCAAAAGGCATTCCACATTCTTGATATTGAACCCTTTCTTCAATACAGAATGCTGCAAAAAGGAAAACGTGTCAGAAGGATGCCTTCCAGTGTGTCATCCCTCAAGTGCCGACTTGTTGAATCTTAATCTGACTCTAGTCTGTGCAAATGACCTCACAGCTTTACTAAAGTGCGGAACACGTGAGTATAGTATAGCTAATTAAATGCAAGATTGTAACGTAACCGCATGGCGATGACACTCGATTTTAACTTTAAAACTTATTCAGTTATGCACGATTGACAAGAAATAATGTCGGTTCATTGTGTTGTCTCCTGTTGGCCTTTTTGTTGGCGTGCAGAGTTTATTGCTGTCGGAGGAATTCGGAGTACCCAAAGAAAACACGTTTTGGACCTGGGACAGTTTATAGTGAAGATATAATGCTAGCCACTATGCTACTCGGACATCCACAATGGCAATGAAACGTCTAAAAAGAGTAATGTCATTTAATAAAACCTGCAAATGTCCATAATGACCGGATTTCATCGGCATTTTAAATTGTCTGTGAATAACAGTCGATTATATTAAGCTTAATTCCCAGTTATCTCTGAGATGTGTTTCCTGCAGAACATAGCCTTTTATATTTGTTTAATTTAATATATGCTGTTTTTCTAGATGGCGAGAATCAAACAGGATGCTGCCTAGGTCGAAATGTGACTGGGATATGCTTAGATTTCTGCAGTGGACAAGTACCAACAACTTTGGTTGCAGATCATCTTGTTTGCCTCGACAAAATTGTGGACATTTTAGCATGCCTGGAAGAAGGACAAAGTAAGACAGATTAAGTGCCTTAAGTTATCAATGTTTTCTTTGTAAAAGTAGGCAACATATTATATGGAATTGCTTTTCATTATGTTATATTGCGTACGAAATGTTTCTGTCAATTATGACTTTAAATCCAAATCAAAAGTTGCAAAAACCCACCTTGAAATATGTTCAATTAATACACTATATCTTTTTTCGTCTCAGGTTCAACTCTATATCCCGAAGTAAGTGTGGGATACGCTACCGCTCAGTCTATGAGTATTGGAAGTTTGAGTCCATATACTGCGATACCTTACACGGGAACACATTTTTCACTATCTACCGGTAGGTTGACCTAAATAATTTAGGAGAATTGCAGTTCAAAGATATTCCCACCCAGCGTGTTTATGTTTGGTATGCTTTGTTTTTGTACAAAGCCAGAATCATCCATATCTATCTAGTTAAACAAATTTTATGTCATGGTTTGTTTTTATGTTGATAGAAATTACAGGATCAAGAGTTGTTTTGTAGTCAAGAAAATTCATTTAAGTTTTTATCTAAGTTAAGTCGAACAAAAGTTCAAATATTTGTTCATATTGAACCGCCCCCCTCTAATGCAGGGAAAAAGTAAAAACACATTGCAATATTATAATGGAGAATGTTTGCACAATATATGTTCTTACTGAAATAATTAATCTAAAAAAAGCAAGTTATCGAGTAAGAATAATATAAATCATATTTAAAGTAAAATGAGTGTTATCTGTTAACAACTAAACTAAAAGTAAAACTTGAGTATCTCAGATACACAAATCTAATATATATAATTTTCAAACTTTTGTGACAGTTAGTCCAACACTTGAAGAATTGTTAATGACTTTATGAAGAATGATATTATTAGAACTGCAATTTACATCCATTAATTCTTTAAACATGTAATTATGTTTCAATATTTTACTTTTCCTTTTTGGAAAAATCCTACGTTCATAATAACGCCCAGTTGATCAGTAAATTTTTCAAATGAATATCCTTTTAGATTTAAGTGGAATATTTAGAACTAGGATTTCTAGTACTGGCTAGGAGGTTATAAACGCTGGCTCGAGCTACAGCTCGAACTCGAGCTCGAAATGAAAACCTTACTCCTAGGAGTAAGTGCTGAAATTTCGAGCACAAAATGTTTTCGAGTGCATACTCGGGATTTGTTTTCATTTGCTTAAGCGGCCTTTACGTATTTTTCTCCAACGGAAACTCTGATATAACTTAATTAATTACATTTTGAACGATGCTCAGCACATTTTAATAAGTGTAACTTATCAATCTCCCAAAACAGGACAGGAGAAAAGGGGGTTTGGGCTCAATAATTTTGCCAGAATTTGAATAATGAAATTGCTAGTTTTCAAGATTATTTTTTAATAGAATACTACATGTATTAGCATTCTACGCCAGAGTATGCAACAACCATTCTTATGTGCAACATTTTCTACATGAATAGGAAAGGCCTGTCAGTATTAGCTGTTTGTTATTTGTTTGCAACAAATATTTATTGATGCTCTCAGACTGATCAGTCATGAATTCCAAGTTAAGCAAAAATTATTAATTTTATCGAAGTGAGCATCTCATCGATATTGTGAACACGCTTGAAGTCTTGATAATATAAAAATGACATATTGTCTGTAAAGGATGCATGTAAATATTGATATCATCTTACTCAATAATGTTAGCACATAAAATTATATCATTTTTTGCAGGTCGACTTTTAATTTACCAAAATATTATGACTAAATAATACATGTATTATTTTGGTCATGGCGTCAGAATTAGACATGAATCTTACATGCATGACATTTCACTTCTAAGGAGAACTGACCACACTTTGCAATCATTTGTTGTTTAGGACTAAATTAAATTATTTGCAATATAACACCCCTTCCATTTCAGCATAATTACAACTGAGTACATAGTATTTGGTTTGATGCAGGAACTAGTCACTCCCTGTGATATAAAATGTATCAAACAAAATGCTACTGTAGTAAAATCGATTTCTGTTGTAATACGGCTACGTGTACCTCGTAATATAACATACGAACATTAATCATAACACATTTAATTAAGGTACTCTGCAGTTATAAAAAAAATCTAAAAACATCAGAAAACGAAGTAGGCTTTATCGAAATGATGAAACAATTACAATAACAACAGATTTAGCATGACTACGCTGTTTCCTTAAAAAGACACGGCACTTTTGTAAATATAAAATCTTTTATTTATTTATTTATTTATCTATTTATTTATTTATTTATTTATTTATTTATTGTAATGTATCGTATTTGTTCTATTTGTTCTACAATGTCCTTTTTCAAATTAGATGAATTTACTTCGGCAAAAGATAGCTATATACAACTTTGCAGATGTACGCCCGACTAACAAATTCTTCAGTATACCCCTGGACTTCGCCTAAGGCCCCCACCTAGGGTTTTGCATGTTACCCCCTTCAAAGTCAAATTGCTTCCGCCGGTCCTATGAAGTGTACATAAAAAAGGAGGAAGAGGATGTAACTGATCTATCCTCTAAATTTGACAGAAGTACACACCATTTTACCCTTCTCTTCCCCCCTGTTTGATGCAATGTTTCAGCTTGAACACACAGTGCTGCACATATGTATGATATCATGTGCGGATCTATAGGATGAGGGTGTCCGAACCCAACCATCCAACCCCACCCCTTGAATTTGCAAAGTGCGCTAATATACCGTCATGATTTATTGTCAGTGATGATTATATGCTCATTTTAAGATTATTGGGGGTTTTTTTGCCAAAAGTTCGACCCCTCCTGGAATTTTTTCCTGGATCTGCACCTGAATATATATGTTTAAAATTAAAAAGAGGAATTATTTAGGGGGAGAAGTCATTAACCAACACTTTATACAGTGACAAAGAAATATTTCCCTTTTGTTTAAGACTTTCAACATCCACAACTCTGCAAGTCTCGTACAGTCAACTGCAAATGTTTGACACGAGGATGAGATGGGTCAGTTATAACACAATACTTGAATCATTAATTTAGTGCTAAATAATTTGATAATGGGGAGGGAGTTGGATGGGGTATTTAAAGATATATGCTTTTTCTTTATGCAATAAGAACAGGAAATGCATTTAAATTATAATTTTGATATTGATCGATACTGAATGAAACAGTTGCGTATATAATTTTTTAAAAAAATGTATATCATGGAAAACGGAAGTGGGCTGCTGCCTATTCACTTTTTGATCCTATGCATATGCATTTAAAGCTTAAGGGTATGATCAATTTCTAAACTTAGTTAAACATATGTGGTATACATCATCTACGGGCTATATGTCTATGTGATTCCATTTAATAGACCCTTGAATACACATTTTGAAATTTCCAGTAAGCTATTGAGCTTCCTCGACATTTTAAGATGATATGCTCCAGTTGGAGCAAGTATTACATACTCGAAAGTTTTATAACATACAAGTCTGAGAACGTACTGCGGCTCGAAATTTCGAGATAACTTGGAGCTGGAGCTCGAGCCAGCTTTTATTACCTCAATTTCGCCGTACTTCAAATCTCCTGTTCGAGCTGGAGTTCGAGATGGAGCCCGCGTCAGCGTTTATAACCTCCTAGCCTGGATCCATAATATTCAATAAACCGCATTTCGGATTTGTTTTTATTCTTTACTTTTAGGGTTTTTAAAATGTTTCTAGAAACAAGAGCGATTTTGAAGTCATGAGAATTCTTTATCCTACTTTACCGATCCATATACATAATAGATTTAAAAGTGATCGCACATTCTTGATATAGTAGATCTCTCTTTGATATGAAAAGGGGTGCTTTTGCACAATATATGTTCATTTAAAAATCATTGATCAATAAATACCTTTTCACATTCAGAGTAAGATGATCCAATTAGATGATCAAATATTCGTTTTTAATCTTAATTGTTAACAGATTATCCTGTCAGTTATGCTTCAGTATCTCAGGTTGGCGGCTCCAGTATCGAAGGTAAATATCTTTGGTTTTTATATCTAGTTTATTTCCAATTGTTTAATGAGGAGAAAGTCAACAAATTTAGAAATGATCATTACATCTTGAAGAGATTATTTAATTCGAAAATCGTAATTTACCAATACTTTGTCATTGCAGACAGCCAAAGCCTCTCGTATCTTACCGATTCTATGAGTTACATGTCAGCTTTGTATTTCTATATCCTATCTGTAATGCAGCGTCTTATTTTCTCTATGGATCTATGGGTTTATGTCTTGTTATTATTCCTATGTCTGATCTATAATTTACCTTCTTCTCGGAATGATAAACCTGCTTTATCAGTTTGGTTTTGTAAAATGACAAGTTTTTTCACATTCATATTTTAACTTCATTCAAATGAGATATATAATTGTTATGTGGCAATTCATATATACGTCATTTGGCTTTCAACGTCTGTCTGAGACTGCTTATTATGTTGTGACAAAATTCAGACACAGAATCATACTTGGTTGTTTATAATCATTTTTAAGTCAAAGTGAGCTCCTCATTTGAAACACGTACGCTGTACCATATAATTGACGGATAATAAGTGGCAATAGCATATTGGGGTATGTCTATGGTTGACAAATTAGGATATCATTATCCCAAATGACGTATTCAAAGTACATATACATTTTTGTTTATCCATGGCGTAATTTTTCAGCTCTATTAACACCTTAATCGTGTCTTTAACTTTATTCTTCAGGTGTTTCAACGCCCATGCCTTCTCCAAATCCTGGGGGTTTAAATATCACAGGTACATACAAGTAATTCAATTTCTACTTGTTTTTTTTTTTTCGGAGAAATTTTTTTTCTGAATTTGATACAGAATTAAATATAAAAGATAAAAATCCAAGACATTTTCCATGCTATAATTATGCATTATGCATTGTTTCCTTAAATATTGAACGATATTATATCAACTTAACTGTGACATGTTTGTTGTTGATTTAAGGACATTGTAAATCAAATAAATTATGTCGTGATGTAAATATTTTGTTCTTAAGCACATGGCTAATACGAGAATAAGAAATTAAATGTCATTTCTCATTCTTTATTTCGAAACCTTTTTACGTTATAGATTGCTGCAAAAAGGAAAATGTGTCACAAGGATGCCTACCCGTGTGCCATCCGTCAAGTGCCGACATGGTTAATCTTAATCTGACTGTAGTGTGTGCAAATGATCTCATGGCCTTACTAAAGTGTGGAACACGTGAGTGTTAATTGGCTGATAAAAAGCAAAGTTTTACCTTTTAACTTGATTCATTTTAAAACAATTGCTTGCGGGATTTTGTGTTCTTGCCGTGAAAGAATTTCGGAGTATCCCCCTCTAAAAACTATAAAAGCACATATATCTGACTGGGTGACTACCATACCATCTCACATTCTCCCTGTAAAACCCAAGCATCACCGGGGTCGCTTGGTGCGAATATATTACGCTAGCCACTTCACTATTCGTATGTTCATTTTATTGATTTATTTTTAGTCTAAAGAAATGCCACCTAATCTAACGTCAAAATTTGCAAATTGCCATAGTGACCCAATTTGTTATCGGCAATTTATATTGTCTCAGTTATTGTCAAAATGAAATTCGAAAGTTATCAACGATATGATAATCCGAAAGAACATTAATTTTTATATTTGTTAAACTTTGACAAATGCTACTTTTTCTAGGTGGAGAGAATCAAACAGGATGCTGCCTAGGTAGAAATGTGACTGGGATATGCTTAGATTTCTGCAGTGGACAAGTACCAACAACTTTGGTTGCAGATCATCTAGTTTGCGTCGACAAAATTGTGGATATTTTAGCTTGCCTGGAAGAAGGACAAAGTAAGATTGTTTAAGCACTCCAAATTATAACTTTTTCTCGGCAATAGTGAGCAACTTATTGTGTGAATTCATTTTTTCTATCATCATATTTTGTTTCATGCCTTATTTCCTTTAATTATGGCTTTAAATCAACAACAAAATCAGTTTTCCTATACCAAAAAGAAAAACCCACTTTAAAATGAAATTTTATATTCCATAAATATGCAATTTATTGTCTCGTCTCAGGTTCACCTATTTATTCCCAAGGAAATGTAGGGTACTCTGCAACTCAGGTTTTGAGTATGGGAAGTTTGAGTCCAATTACCGGGACGCTTCATTCATCTTTCACGGGAACACATTTTCCACTATCTACGGGTGAGTCCATTAATTGGTATTTTAGAAATTGTATGTAAGAGACAGTACATCTTGCCGGTTGCAAAAAGCAGATCATTATGTTTAAAACAAAACCAATGTATGTTTTCGTATACATGATATGTATTTAGGTAGGCTTTTAGCTCGAAATGATTTTAATTTATTCTGTATTTTCATTTATTCATATAAATAGCCAGTGAAAACATGATTCGGTGTCTATGTGTATCTGATGTTAAAGAGACTCTCTTACACATTAATATAAAACATTGGACAAAGGTGGTTTCTCCATATAAGATAAAAAAGATATATGTGCAGCTTACGGTTCCTGTCATTTTCTTAATGATGATTTTCAAGTTCAATGTAAGAAAATCAGAAAGTGATTCACATTAATGGTGTCTCATCTTTTTACAGACCACCCTGCCAGTTATGGTTCAGTTTCGCAAGTCGACATCTCGGATACTCCTGGTAATAATTTTAGCATTATTATATAATGCTATTTCAGAGTTTTGTTTCAAGTTAACATCAACTTCAGAATTGTTATTAATATCTTGAAATGACGATTTAAAATAAGATCTACATGATGCAAATACCTTCTTACTTACGTGCTTCCAAAATCTTTTCTTTGATGGAAGCCAAATTCATCAATATTTCCACAATTCAATGAATTATATGTCAGGTCAGTTAAGTATATTTGTTTAGCTTTACATATTGCTTTCGTACCTGAGAAAAATCTTTTTCATTACAATTTTCAATTAAATAAGGATTTGAAATAGATCCCATTTGTGTACGTCGACGGTTAAACCCAAACGTCTCAGTATTTCGATACAAAACATAAGCCTCGCAAAAGCCAAAAGACCCTATTTCTTAAAAGCAAATTTCAGTTATTATTCAGTTAAAGTATGCGATAAAAATATTTTCAGTATCGAATAGACTTATCCCCCATTTGAAAGATTTTAAAAACCCACCTATTAAATCGATTCAAGTTGAGATAAGGCAGTGC
Source organism: Pinna nobilis (assembly GCA_016161895.1). NCBI lineage: Eukaryota > Metazoa > Mollusca > Bivalvia > Pterioida > Pinnidae > Pinna > Pinna nobilis. Next base: position 4,434 of record JACSZP010016032.1, on the reverse strand, counting down.
CATACATCACATAGTCATCACTAACATTTCTGTGGTTTAGATGTCAGTTTAGCAGTCCGTATTTGCTGCAACTTTTTAATTCGTTAACTTACAGAAGTGATATAAATGTAATCCTCAAAAATTCATTTAAAACACTATATATATTTTCAATGCCAAAGGACGAAAATTAGATAAGCGGAATCGTGTTAGTATTATCTATTCTTTCATTTATACATACCATGCTGCCACTCCTGATTAAGTATCACGTGTTGATGTCTCAAATACGGTAATATAATATGGTAATCGTAAGGATTATAATTTGGGTTCCATTTAACACTTTTGTTCGATGTTAAGTATTAGATTCAAAATTGTTCAAAGTATCTTGAAGTAATAGCTCATACAAGAACTACATTATACATTTATCCTCCTATAAATGTTTATAAATCATGTCTTTGCAGATAGCCAAAGTCATCCATATTTGTCCGATTCTATGAAGTATACGGCAGGTAAGTTTTCTGATATTACATGTACATAAAGCTTTTGTCTTTGAGTAAAAAACCTGACAGTAGGGCAATCAATCATTCAAAAATACAAAGGCAGACGAATCCATGGCCAAATAAAAAAAAGACACCACAAACAGCTATCAACACAACAAGAAGTGTAAAACCGAAAAAAGAGTATCACGAACCCCACCCCAAACCAGGGGTAAGTTCAGGTGCTCCGGAAGGGTAAGCAACTCCTACTCCGCGAGTGGCACCCGCCGTATCACATATCTCATGGGAATATCAGAGAATAGATGATTCATAATAAGTATCCACTCAGAATCAATTACAATTTTTCTCTCTTTTTTGCAGTGTACCTTAATTCTCTGGATTCATCTTTTTCCATGAACTACACGTCGGGTTTGTATTAAATTACTTAATTTATTATTTTGTTTATTTTCAATTTTGTTTCAAAACATCAGAGCGTCCGTTAAGAGGAATCATTCCATACGTCACTTAGTTCTCACTAATATTTACATGATGAAATTAGCTGAACAGTCTTCATCGACTTTAAGGGTTAACTCGTTCAGGTGCAAAAAATGAAGACAATATAGACAAAATCTATGTCCCTTTTAAAATCCTTGAACAGTATTCATATTTTTAGGTTCAGAGTAAGATAATGAAATAAGGAGATATCATGTTCGTCTTTTTTTTCAGACCATCCCGCAAGTTTTGGTTCAGTGTCACATGTAGACATCTCATATATCCCTGGTAATAGTTTTTAGCATTATTATATGGGATTGCTTAAAAGTCTTGTTAAAACTAAGCATTCGATTCATAATTGTTCATGTTATCTTGAACTAAAGATTCTATTCTAAAGCCAAAGCCATCAACATAATTCTGATTCTTTAACATATATTACAGGTTAGTTGTGTGATATCTTAATGTAGCTATTTATATTTTTGTCGCCCTTAAGAAATATTTCTCCCATGACAACACTCATTTCATAACCTATTATAAATAAATATCCATTTAGAAACAAGTAACTAGCTTTATTATTTTCTTTTTGTAGGACATCCTTATTCCCTGGATACATCTACTTCCCTAAAGTATATGTCGGGTTTGTATGAAACAACTTAAAACTTATTATTATGAATTCTGAATTTTGTTTCCTGAAATCAGAGCGTCTGCTGAGTTAAGAGAAGACATAGTCTTAGGTATCCCTAACATTTGTATAAGGTAGTTATCAGTTAACAGCCTTCCTTTCAGATCGTAAGGTACGGAAGTCGAAATAATAATACACATTGAAGTTAGAAAAAATAAAAAATAGATCACCGGAATCAAATTGATTTCGTCTTTTCATTCGATTCTTTTTTTAAACACCACCCTGCCAGTAATGGTTGATTATGGGGAAAATAATCAATCTTAATTGTATGGATATAATTGTCTTATGATGATTAAGAATCTCAATAACCATCGTGTCAAGCTAAACGTGTCCATGATTCGGCAAGCTTCGACATGGACAACGTTAACTTGACATTCGTGTTTGAGGATTCCCCAATCCTCTCCAGACAATGGAGATATATTCTATTTACTTTATCTGAAACTGAAAGGCTTTTCTCGGCCTAGAATTTCAACTTATTGGGATACAAAATGGAGACAAAATAAACACAATCAATGTTCAATCTTAAATCCTTGAACACCATTCACATTTTCAAGTTCAGAATAAGGAAATGAAATCAGCACAATCATAATAGTTTTACCTTTTTATTTACTTTCCAGATCACTCTGCTAGTTATGATTCAGTGTCACATGGAGACATCTCACAAACTTCTGGTAATAATTGCAGCGTTTTAGCTCTACTGGGCATAGACCAGCATAGCTTATGCGATACCCCGTTGTCCGGCGTCCGTCCATCCGTCCGTCCTTCCGTCCGTAAACAATTTCTTTTTATCGCTACTCCTCCTAAACCATACTTCATATTGACTTGTAGACTTCATATATGTTTTCAGCATAACATGTAGTTGCTCTAAAATGAAATTCAGCCTTGTCAAATCAAAAGAGGCCAGTTTAGGGGCCAAATAGTAAAATGTTGTTATATCGCTACACCTCCCTAACCGTAAGGCATATAAACATGGGACTACCACTACTGTATTCAGTATAATGTCTAGTTGGTCTAAAATGAAATTCATCCGGGTTCGACGAATAGGGGCCATTTTTAGGGACTATTTCAAATTTTCCTATTTAACTCTATGTAAATCTTGTTATTGCTACTCCTAAACCATATTACATATTCACTTGTAGACTTCTTATATGTTTTCAGCACAACATGCAGTTGGTCTAAAATGAAGTTCGGCTTTGTCCATTCAAAAGGGGCCATTGTAGGGGTCAAAACAGTAAAACTTGTTATTGGTTATCCTCCTGAACTATAAGACATTTAAACATGAGACTACTACTAATGTATTCAGTATAATGTCTAGTTGATCTAAAATGAAATTCAGCCTGGTTTTACAAATAGGGGCCATCTTTAAGGACTTGTAGACTTCATATATGTTTTCAGCATAATATTTAGTTTGTAAAAAATGAAGTTCAGCCTTGTCCAATCAAAAGGGGACATTTTAGGGGCCAAAAATCTTCTTATTACTACTCCTCGAGCGACTAACGTGTTAAGTATAAAGTCTAGTTAGTCGAAAATAGAGTTTGACCTGATTGGACCTCTTAGGGTCATTTTAAGGACAGTAGTATTAAAGTCATATTTAATATTGTTCTTCATTTATCCATATATATATATATATGTACCAGTAGAGCCGCGAGATCCGTGGATCTCTGGTTATAGGGTAAATATTTAAGTGCATTTTGTGGAAGTTTGTCATCAGATTCCGACTTGGTTACTATATCTTGAATTCACGTTTTAATTCAAAAAGTATAATACATATTTATCCCCGCTCTCTGATTTGAATGCCATATTTTGAATTATATGCCAGGTTAGTTATACAAATTATTTTTGATTAAGCTTAACATGCTTTTGCTCTTGAGAAATATGTTTTCCTGAAAGAATCAGATAATGAGGCATACGAAATAAATGTTAATTCAGTATCAAGTCGATTTTTTCCTTTTTGCAGGATATCAAAATTCCATGGATCCATCCTATTCTATGAACTATATGTCGGGTTTGTATCAAATTAATTTATCAACTTTCAATTTTGGAGTCTTAAATCAGTGTGTCCTTTACGTTAAGAGTTGTCATTGCCAAACGTTACTTAGTACTCTATAACATTTACATTTTTAAGGTACCTGCACGGCTCTTATTGATCTATATATTTAGCTCATTGGGGTACAACATGAAGACGAGAAAAAACACAATCCATGTTCAATCTTAAATCCTTGAACACCATTGACATTTTCATATTCAAAATAAGAAAATGAAATAGACGCAATCATAAGTATTTTACCTTTTTATATATTTTCCAGATCACCCTGCTAGTTATGGTTCAGTGTCACATGGAGACATCTCACATACTCCTGGTAATAATATTTAGCTTTATTATATGGTTACTATTTAAGAGCATTTTTGGAAGTTAATCATCAGATTCAGACTTGGATACCATATCTTGAAATCACGTTTTAATTCAAAAAGTATAATACATATTTATCCTCTTTCTCTATGATTTGAATGCCATATTTTGAATTAAATGCCAGGTTAGATATACAAATTATTTTTTGATAAAGATTTACATGCTTTTGCTCTTGAGAAATATTCTTTCTTGAAAGATTCAGATGATGAAGCAAACGAAATAAGTTTCAATTCAGTNNTCCTATTCTATGAACCATATGTCGGGTTTGTATCAAATTACTTTATCAATTTTCAATTTTGGAGTCTTAAATCAGTGTGTCCTTTAAGTTAAGAGTTGTCATTGCCAAACGTTACTTAGTACTCAATAACATTTACACTTTTAAGGTACCTGCACGGCTC
>JACSZP010016024.1:4554-21506 GCA_016161895.1 Pinna nobilis | reverse complement strand
GACACTTGTGTTCCCTTGCAGATCGTCCGGATAAATGAATCGTCCGTATTACTGAAACATATATATTATATTGTCCAATGCAAATTCTGTTCCCAAGAAGTATCATCCAGAAGGTGAAGCGTCCGGTTATTGGTGTCCGGATTAATGAGGCTCAACTGTTGTTGGCTAACTAACGCTAAACATTTGAATTTGTAGTTAGTGACTANNTGATAGATTAGTATGCAGTATTTTGCCCAGAAAATTTGGATGGTGCGGGGGTATTTAAGTGCGCGTTAAACCTAAAGAGAGGAGGACATACATGTAAATTGACCCAAACAGTAATGTATAGCATAGTTACCCATTAAGATGCATTATAATTAATATTTGCATGTTAATATGCGTAATGCGTGGTGGTTAACTGAAATACCCTGGTGGTACCACCGCACTACAATGTATATGGGCCTGGGGAGAACACTAGGTTTGTGTTTTAATAGAAAGTAGTTTCAGCTGCAGTTAATGATTCGTTTTTTCTGCTGAGTGGACATTTAAAGAAGACTTTTATCTTAATGTTGGATAACTTTTTGAGATGAGCTTGGTATTCCTTTATTATAGTAAAACCTGCTATAGCTTCTGTTATTACATGTGTTAACAAATCATTCATTTATCTGAAGTAAGCATGTGCATGCGCATATGTCAAATGATTGTCATAACCATTCTCATATGTATCTAAATTCATCAATATAGGTTTTTGTTGAGAAGGTAGGTCAAAGTTATTGTAATGCTTCCTGCAAATAAAAAGTCTGGAGTCAGACACCGCGGGCTGAACAAAGGTCTCTAGCCTAGGGCTGTTACTCAAAAATGTTTTGATTGATGTTTTTCTGTTATTTTATATAAAAAAAATAATAATTTGCTAAAAAGTTTTTCTGGTTTTAAATTCTTAATATGGCATGGGAACATTGTTTTCTTTGTGCTGTCGGCCATCTTGGTATGATTCTCTCGCTTGTTCTTTTACGGTACAGAGTTTGAATTACTCAATATTCATAGCTCCTACCAAAAGTGTTTGAAAAAAGGGGCTGGTGGTAGTGAGTGGGGTGGGGGGTTGGGGTTGTGGACGGGTTAATATGTGCCAAAGAACACTTTCATTGATTATTAGAAAGGTCCTAAGGGTATACCAAATAATGATGCCAGTAAAAGGTTATACATACAATGTCAAGGTTATAGTGCATAAAATGTCACGGTTATACTATATACAATGTCAAGGTTATAGTGCATACATTGTCAAGGTCATAGTACATACAATGTCAAGGTCATACATGTAGTAAACATTGTCATATGGGCTGTCATCAGTTTTTCTTGAAACAGTTTTTGACTTTGTCAAGGATGTGTCATGACCGTGATTGGAATTTTGATACTTGTGTATTAAATGTAGAACAATAGAGAATACCTTGGTCATTCAACAATATATTAATAATCATTATAGTAAGTACTTAGGAATTTGTGCTGTAAAATGTTATCACGTGTTTATGATTAAAGTTCAAGTGGACAGAGTTCAGAGTTCCAGTTATCAACAATGACAACATGTAGGCCTCTGAATCAAATCTGAACATGAATCTTTTTCATTTTGTCTTTTTTTTCAAATGTAAAAATAACTGAATTTGGGTTTATAACCTTTGAACTAACATTTCAATGGTTACAATTACTGCTAAATCTTCCTATTGACACAAAGGTCAGTGAGCTTTTAACCTTGATTATCTTCACTAACAATCAGGGAACAGAGCGACATACACACATCTTATTCATAATAAATCAGGTTGGGGCCACCGTGGCCTAGTGGTTATGGGTTCATCTTCAAATCAAAGGGTCTGTGGGTAGAGCCCAAGCCAGGGTATGGTTGGTCATCCTTGTCTTTCGGATGAGACAGTAATAACAGAGGTCCTGTGTCACAGTAGGTGTTGGCATGTTAAGGAACCCTCCCTACTTACTCTACGGCCATAAGTGCCGAGCATAGGCAAAATTTCTCGCTTTCACTGGCACACGATGAGATCTCAATATAAGTGAAAGATTCTCGAGGGAGACATTAAAAAACAATACCACCACCATAATATATCAGGTTATTTGTCATACTTTTTAGACTTTACAGAAACATTGTTTCGTATGTTGATCCATAGACGTATAATCAAGCTTGATTATACGTCTATGGTTGATCACAGATTCTTTGCTTTACTCATTGCATCAATTCACTTCATTCATTGCATTTAATTGAATATTAAGATTATTCAGATAACCAACATTCAGAGCCATTTAGTTTTCTTCATCTTTCTCTCTTGCATCTTTGTTACTCTGGACCAAGAAATATCTGATTCCTTGAAAAACTTTCTTCATCTCTTGAAAGCCTGTCTCTTGGTACAGTATTTTCTGACTTCATGACCTTCGATATTGACCTCAGCCTACTTTCCAAAATTGTTTACACCTCTATTGTTCTAAGGTCATCATTACTTTTGAAATGCATCCAGCTCTAGATCATCCCTTGTCTAACGTTTCTTTAATCCTTCTATTTTTGCAGAGGGATATGTGCTAATTTCTTAAATGACTACATTTGAATGTAAAAGTCAAGAAAATATATTTTTTCATCTGAATTTTTAGTTCACTAAATGGTCCTACACAGTACATGTGAATCCAGAGGATAGAGCCTTGGTCTGTCTGTCTACTTGTCAGCACATTTTTAACCTTTACCATAATTAACTTTTGAGTATTTATAACATGGATCTGCATGAGTGCCTTTTGATGACCATGTGGCCTTTGAGCTTGTGGGTTTTTCTGTTTGTCTGCATTTTTAACCATGATAATAACTTTTGAATTACAACTTTCATATTCACAAGTGTGCTCCATATGAAATGGCTTTCCATTTTGTACCTTAAGACTTTTTCTTTATAACCTTGAGAATTATTGATTGAAATAGATTTTGTTTTTGTTGTTGTTCTTGTGTTGTTATTGAGGATCATCTTCTTTGTTATGAAATATTTATTCTTTTTTTTTTATTTCGCAGAGCAAAGAATTTTGAGAGAGGTGGAAACTATGATAAGACATGGAAGGCATCAGAAGATGGAAAGGTCAACACTAACGGCCCAAGAATGATCGTAGATGAAAGAAACGGAGCTGGACCACAAGGAACAATTATCACAAAGTAAAAAGCATTGTAGTCATATATTCCCTGAATGTGTTCTTACCTCCCCATTTTAATAAAAGCCTCCAAAGTTGACACCTTTTGTTGGAAAGAAAAATGGCAGATATTTGCAACTTCAGTGTAAGACATCTCTCTGTTGTGATTTCACAATCAAACTGCCAACATATGTGCAGAACAGCTAGTAGAGGTGGTGTATGCTTTTGATAAATTAGAAGGATATCTACACTTGTATCATTGAATTGCTGTTTAACATGCCATTCAATACTCTTTCTCTTATATGAAGACATCATCAATACAGATAAGTGCTACAAATCTTGCCCAAGCTGGGCACTTACATGTATGGTCATGGGACATGGAAAGCAAAAGGCAGTGTGGAGTGTATATGAACCCACGATCTCACGATTATACATTATGCTGTTCTAAAGCATGTGTTCATAATTCTTAATTTTACAATGTTGCTTTCAGGATAACCAATGATGCTCGTGAAGATGAAATGGAGGAGAATTTAGTTCAAGTCAGTGGAATGCTGGGTAATTTACGTAACATGGCCATAGACATGGGAAGTGAAATTGAGTCACAAAACCGACAGGTGGACAGGATTAACTCTAAGGTACAAACTTTGATTGATATCACAATTTCTATTCATTATGAATATATAATGACATTGAGTATACCATTTTACGGAGCAGTAGTTGTCCAAGGTCATTATAGGATTTGATGTCATTTTAAAATGTGGTATTGTGTTATGAGATATGACATCAATATGGAAGGACATCAGTACCTGCAGGTGAGTTGAAAGACGTGATGTCATAGTGAAAATCACATCAATGTCTGAGGTAATCTCTTGAAAGGTATAATGTCATAGTGAAAATTGCATCATGATCTGAGAAATTTCAGATGCAAATATCACACTATACTTGTCTGATGACATAGTGAAAGTGATTATCATCATTTGAGGTATGGCTGTGACATCATAGTTAAGTGAACATCATATTTCTATGGCAGTAGTATAAGATATGGTATTGTCATGATTATGGCATTAATTTCCTGTCTACTATGTTGAGAAAATGATATATTTTGTATCAAATTGCATTTTGTATTTTTATCATTGTCTGGTATTACTTGTAACTTTAAGACTTCCTCATTCCGTATTTCAAAGCAACCAAACAATACTATAAGATATTGAAAATTTTATAAGAGCTTCTAGGGTACTTCAGTTTATACAAATACACACCAGGTTAGCAGGCAAGTATAGAGATGTTACTTTTCCTCTTCATATTTTGTTAGATCAAAACCAGCCAAGCAATGATATAAGATGTCTAGTTTAACCTGTTTACCCTTAAAGACACATTTGGATTTGCTTAAATCAATGATTTAAGGGAGAGTCCATTAGATTTCAGAGGTCAATTATTCAAGAATGATCTGTCTTTTGGTCTGGAGGATATGAATATCTGTTCATGCCTCTGTGATAGGAGATTCTAGGGTGTATAATTTTGATTCTGTCCGTTTGTCTATCCACAAATTATACCTTGACCATAAGTTATGATAGTTATGTGATAGGGCTTTCATGTTTACACATGTGTGTCTCAGGATTTTCCTTTGATATTGAAATTCACTTCCTGACCTTGACCTTTGACCTACTTTTAGGTTATAACTTTGCTACCCTACAGGGGCATCAGTGTTTCACAAACACAACTTGTTTGGTTCTAAAAATGTAGGAAAATGCTTGTTATGATCTTTTCCGATTTTAACCTTTTGGTACTGGAATAAATATCTCTGAACTATTCACCATAAGTGATACTTAATCTTAGCCATACGGTATATTATTTCATGGCAATGTTGCATTAAGCATATTGAATGAAACCATTATTTTCATGGGATGTATGAATGGAGTAATTATTGCTGGCCTCATTGTTCTCTTTTTGAACTATTATACGCATCACTGCTATTTGTGTCATTGATGATTTAGATAACGAGATAGATGAGGAATAGTTGTCATCAATATGCTGTAAGGTTATAGACTATTTTTAGCCTCAGTATTGTCAAATTACAACTCTAGCAGCATAGAGACAGGAAGTTTTATTGATTTTATGTCAAAAATAATTTCTGTGTTCTGTTGAAGGTAAAACATTTTGAAAAGCCAAAATATGAATAAATTAGGATATCAGTAGTTATGTGGAAATAGAGAGCTTGTCATGACCTTGTGATAGAGAGCTCAACTCTGAATCTAGAAATCTAGAGTCAGGCATCATATAACTTAAGAATCTACTCAAGTCTCAGAATTTACTTAACTCTAGCTAATTCTGGGCTGGGTACCACCAAGCTTTTTTACTCAAGTCTGTAGATTTTTCTCAACTCCAACAAATACTGACACTGTAAAGGTACACTTGAGATAATTTTCAGACTTAAGTAAATTTTTAAGTTTTTTGATTTGCAGACAAGACTGTCTTAGAAGGTGGATTTGAGAAATTTCTCAGACTTAAGAAAATTCTCTAGTTATATGATGTCCAGTTCAGGACTTAAGTTTCAGCAGGATGTGGCTGTTAGTTGTTCTTTCTGCCTACCATGGTGCAATTACAGGCCTGGAGAAGTTAACATTTGCTCCAGGGCTTTGACAAGTAGATTTTCATTGTTTTACCTCGAATATTCCTTGAATTTACATGTGAAATGGAATTCATAGCTGATGCAAAAATAAATTTCAATTTAATTGGTGTGAATCTGATGCATGAAATGTACATCTATTCTGCACAGTATCCAGTTTTGCCGTGTTTGTATTAAGTAGCCCCTATCTTCGGGTGAATGGATTTGGGTTAAGACATAATTCATCATTCTTAGATCATGACTTGGCAAAAGTGTGCACTTGTAGTGTAACTCCTTAAAAATTGAGATTTTTGTCTTTAGAAGTCTGTTAACTTGCTTCCCTACTTCCAGTACAATCCATGTCCTAGTCTTTATTTCACAATGTGTGTTTTATAAAACAAAAGCCTTAAAGGTTTTAATTTTCTTTACTTTTTGATATTCAAATGAATGTGGTAGAAGTTTGGTTTAATATACATATGTTTTTTCAGGCTCAATCCAATGAGGGGCGTATTTTGGAGGCCAATAAGAGAGCCAACAAACTATTGAAGGACTAAGGTTGAACATCAGCAAATTATTTAGTTCTTTTGCAGTTTTTTCACTCACTGTTCATTTTTCTGTTACAGTTCACACTGATTGGCATGATTTATTTTGATTTTGGAAAAGTCCACTTACTTTCAGTTTGCATGTGAATCTGGATGAGAACGGAGATTCGGAGGAGAAACAAGGAGTTTTCTCAACCTCTCTAGTCTGGAAATCTGATGATAAATATAGCATCACTGTCAGAGACAAAATTTTACTAAAACTGAGATCATATTGGAAATATTTAATCAGTTTAATGGGATGGCATGTGAAAATTATACTAACAAAATAACAGAAAGCAGGAATCAATCTCTGACAATCTGAAATGAGATAAGTCAGTCTTGTAGAACACTATCAGACTTGGCTAATTATGTTCTGAATTCAAATTCTTTATATTGGAAAATGGAAATTTGTTTCAGAGAGGTATCATGTTTCAGAAAGGTATCAATATTCAAAATTAAACTGTGAAATAATTTCGTTGACGTTTATGTATATTAATCAACAGACGTCCGAGTGTGACTTTAGTCAGCCAATCAATTTCCTCTTTCTAGTTTGTTCTTTTTTCGTCCCCAGCGATGGCAAATTTTGCCATATGAGCGAGGGACAATTTCTTAACAAAGGTGTGCATTCTCGTATCAGTGTTGTTCTAGAGGTAGACTGCAGTGTTCATAGAAATGAGGTCACAAGTCCTTGACTGGACAATGACATAGTGAATGTTTTTATACTCCAGTTGCACAAGAATTGTTATAACAAAAAAAATTTATTTAAAAGAAAGTATCCATTTTTGTAGAATTCAATGTAACCATAGTGCTGTCGATTATTTTTCAGAGCCTTTCAAATGCAGCACGCATCACAGAGGCCAATAAGAGAGCTACCAAGATTCTGAAAGACAATTAGCTTTTTGGTTACTTTGGCAAACATTCCCTTTTCATTTTGATCAAGATCACACGGATTATGTCAAACCAAGCCAGCATGCCTATCTATGTCATCTCTTAATCTCTCATAGTGTCCTCATCAATCATACTGCCCTTCTTGACCTCCAAACTTAAAGCTTTTGATTTCCTTGTTCCTACTTATACCTATTGCAATTTGCATCATACAGTTACCATGGTGATGTGTATGAAATCTACATGTCAGTATTTATAGAAACTATTCATGTGTCAGAAAATTGTAAAAAGTATCTTCTTGTGGTGATTTTGATTTTGATCCTCACTTGAATTCGAGTTGATCATGTGAGNNCCCCCCCCCCCCCCCCCCCCCCCCCAAAAAAAAAGTTATGATGATTACATTTGACTAGAAAAATGTGGGTTGGTTGGCTTGATTTTACTCTTGTGGGAAATGTAAGTTAAAGCCTGCTTTGGAAGTCTGATATCAAACTATTTTCATAGCCATACCATCAGGGTTTAAAACTTGCTACATGTATTTTGGATTGTAAAGAATTAGGGTTGATCATGTTACCTTAAATACTACTGAATGGTAGCTAATCATTTTGATTTCATTAGTTTCCAGACTACAAACTACTCTTAAAGAGATTAAGAAATGACTTTGTTGTGTGTGGACATTTTTTTTCAGTAAATGGTGTTTTCTTATGTTTTGCACTCACCAATTATCGTCTTTTTTTCAGAATTGCATGAAGCTGGTTTTCAGAGTTTTGTGTGCATTATGTTTTTCTTTTTACCAGCCCCTGTGATCCATGCTCTTTTATTGATTTTAGTGCATTATGATTTAGTTCTGATCTTTTTATGCATAGAATTTTATCTTGGCATTTCTATGTGTATGACTGTGAGCAGTGTTATATGGAAAACCAGTGAGCACTGACTTGGAATTCAATTGTGATGACAAAGATGGCAATAATTTGAAGTAGGCGTGCTACTTTTTATAACTGTTACATTCTTTTAGCTCACCTGAGCCAACGGCTGCTCGGGTGAGCAATATAGGCCCATTTTGGCATCTTGTTCTCTGTACTTGTATATTGTTTATGTCAATTCTCATTTAGCTAGAAATGCCAAGGTTCTGCATTAAATGTTGTGTGTTTTACCCCTAGTTAGAAACTTTATTTATATTCTTAACAATTTTATTTTTTTTCTGAGTTTTTGTTTATTTCTTTCCTTTCATCCGTCTATTAGGCCGATTCCTTGAATGACAGAGTCGACACTGCAAACAAAAGAGCAGTCAAAATCCTTCGTAATCAGTGAGTACAGGATTATCAAACAATTACGATGTCGAACTTCCAATCAACATGGCCATACAAATTGTCACCATGGATACGAAATACAGCAAACATTTAGGAGTTTACAGTGAAACACATGTGTCTTGTGAGAAAAAAATGTCAATCAACATTCCATGTCATTTTGTCAAATACTAGATGAGTCACTTGTTAATTTTGTTTTTATGAAGTTGTATGTGGTTAGGGTGATGACCAAATGCTAGTTATTAGATATTATAGAAAACTCCTGGTATTGACCTCATGACCGTCTACTGAGTACTGGACCATACAGTTCTAAGAATTTTTACATTATGTACATGTAATAGGTCAAAAGCCTCCACAATGTCATTTTTATTTTTTAATTTTTAAAACAAACTACAATGAAATAAGTTGAATGTCATCTATAAATACATGTAATACATATTTCATGAACAATTTTCCTCTAATTCTTTCTACTTTCGTAGTGTCCGTGTGGTTTTATTCATGCTAAGGTCTGCTGCTTTTTACTCCCATCATCGCACTTTTAAAGTTCGTTTGGGTGGCCCTCAGATGTCATGTTACTCTATAGTCTTTTATCATTATGTTGCCTTTTTGACATTGACGAGCTTGGAGCCATGTATGATATGAATTGATTTGATGGATGATCATCTACTCCTACCAGTAGTACATCTTCACGAGCCAAGATTCCCAATTTGTTTATGGAAAACAAATTGGAATCTTCACTCAGGATATTGTCTATTGTTAAGTGTTTGATGTATACTTGAATCAGTGAAAAATAGGAAAAAAAATTAAACCACATCAAAACCATTCAATTTTACACTAATATCTAACATGACGTTACTATTACCAGATATATAGTAAACATATTGAATCAATAAATAATTCAGGGTTTTAGCATGATTTTATTAAATATTTGTCAGGTTTATTCTATTTCTCGTAATTACAGGTATATGTCAAATTTTGACCAATACTTAGACAAGATTGATATTGTAAAATTATAACTTTGAATCTAGGCAAACTGGCATTAAAACATCATGTTAAAATGTGCAAGATGTGCAAAACTATTCTTGAAAATACTAAAAAAAAAATAAGTGATTGTTCTAATTTATTGTTATTTTTCTTTTGAAAATCAAAAATCTACCTCTAGTCTTTGTATTTTTCATTGTCATAGGCATCCTGGTTATTTTATTACTTAACCCCTTCAGTGCATATTATACTGCGGACATAATCTTTATGACTTTCATAAATTCTTAGAAGTTCTTGTGTAAACAAGCATTTCCATGTATTGTTACCAGTGTAAACTACCAAAATTTCAAACCCGTAGCTTTTTTATAGGTGACAATAAAACAATACGACAAATCGGCAGAGGAAAGAAAGATGCATTATGGGTTTCTATGACTTATTACCAATCAGAAGTGCCAGTTACAGGTCCAGAGGTCTTTTACTTTCTCAATGATATACTTACAATGTACATCATACACTTTCATGGAAAGTTCATATAGTTACGTGTACTCTCAATAATACGTACTGAAATGGTTGAATAGTACAATAAACCGGGTATTGTATTGAATTCTTCAGTACATGACTCTTGTTTAAATCCTAAAATTGCTACTCATGGTCCCATGTTAGCAATTTAGGGTTTGTTGGAGTTCACTTGTTAATGTTTCATGGCTTTTGCTTCCAACCTTCCTAATCAGTTTGCTTTTTCCCCCAACGTTTTCAACCCCTTTAGTACAAGGCATTTTGTTTTATCAGATATGAATGCATTATATAATATAGACACCTAGTAGATTAAATTGCACTTATCAGAACATTCACAATCATCTTCAAACATTCAGAATATATCATCATCATATCAATAGAATGGATTGGATTGAGGGCAGTACCCACATGAACCCTGTCCAGAACTAGATAAGCGACAGATACACGTTATCTAATGACCAAATTGACATGGTGATGTTGGGATAATTAAAGTGTTTACGTTTCATTTTACTGTCACAATATCATAACAGAACAGAGCGGTAGTTTTTATCACTTACACCAAATATGATGAAACTTGGTTATCAGGCTGAATATAATGGAGATTGACCTTCACCTTGAAGTGTTCTATTCAGATTTTATCATATTGAATGGATGATTTTTGTTTTTGAAAACAAACATTATTTATGGTTTTCTAGTCTACATGGACTGCTTATCAGTCTGATCCAGCTTATTAATTGTTAGAGCAGTAAGTTTTATGTAAATAAGGTGTTTACTGCTACACATTTGATTGGCTGAAAGGCTTTTGAGAATTTTGAGTATCGAAATATGACATTTACTGCAATGTTTAATACACAGTGCTATCAGAAACAGGAAACAGATATTTTTTTGTTTTGTTTTGATGACATATGATGTTGAAACTGTTGGAGGTGAACAATAGAAGATCCCTAGTAGACTGCGTACCTGAATATCTTAGGGTTTGCATGACTGGTTCCCTTCCTCAAATGAAAGTAAAAACTGAAGTCATCCATCAAGAACTGGTTTGTCACACTTATGCATGAAGGATAAAGTTTATAGCAGTGATCAACATTTGCATAGCTCTCATAAGCTTGATGCTGCCATAGTCAAACTGAAATGCTGTGGAAGTTGGTATAAAGGATGTCCTATTATAAATCATGTGTTACCTTATAAGTATGTATGGAGCCACCAAAGGGAAATGGAGCCACCAAAGGGAAATAACTCAAGTCAATTTCTGCTACTTGAAAACCATCTACAGAGGCAACTACTGGAAACATGGATTTTGTATTTCTTCATAGAAAAAGGAGGATAACTCTATCACAATTCAAATTAAGTAAAGAAAAATACAAATGACAGAACAGCATTTTTGGCTGTTCCTGATTCTTAATTTTGATGGAACAAGGCTGTAGAGTTCTTCATAGAGTTTTGTTTTCACACTTGCCACTCGTGGCCATCTGGACTCTCTGCTTTCTATGTATGGCATGAAATTTGGCAGTTGACTATGTCATAGCTGTTAGTTGCTGAGTTTTATTTTGAATGACTAGTCTTTTCAGGAGTTAAGACTTATGTATCATTGCTACTATCTATTTGAACTGGATTTTAACACATGCTTCTTCTCTGAGAGGACATTTCATTCAATACTCCTGTATGTAATGACATAAAAAACTGAAATAGCACTGTGTATTGAACTTTAAAAATTTTAATGTACATTGTAGGGGGCCGATTAGTAAAATGAACAAATGTAAATAATTGGGCTTGCTTACCAAATGCTTCAATAGAATACTTAGTACCAGTAAGTAGAAAAAAAGGGTTTTCGGTGGTCATCATTTATGACAAATATCATGGGAAGAATTTCCGATTGAATATCATTACTCATTGACCAAAATTACCAAGTAGTATTGTCAAAATGGGGAAGCCATTAGAAATTAGTCAGGATCCAGATGGAAAAAAAATGAAAGAAAGAAAAAAGGAGATGACACAAAGTTTCATCACCTTGTTTAGTGTGAGATTTACGATCACAGATGATATTTATAGATATTTGAGTTTTTCTTTAATGCCATCGAGCAATAAACATTTTTGGTGATTGACGTATCTTAGGACAACTTCAGAAATTATGATATTGACACAGGTTGTATCCTTAAAATGATTTTCTATTTATAACTATGAGGATGGCCAGGTGTCGGTTTCACCAAAAAGTCTTGTGATTAAAATAATTTTAACATGCAAGTGCTTGAAATTTTTATATTATTTATTTCAGCATAACATGATTTTGGCTCAATCTAATTTAGTCTATAAATTAAAATCAAATTTCTTCACAATAAGTCTTTTAGAAATTGTGAACATATGATTATGGTTTTGTGATCTTAATCACAAGTTTTTTTCATGAAAAGGCTCTAGGATTGTACTGTTCCTCAAATTATTACATGTACCTTACTTATTAAGACACAGACATAAATTTTTTTTAAACACCGTACTCATGAAGGATTGAGACAGCAGCCATTGATGTCATTTTATTCATCAAATTATTCATTAAAATCATCATTACATATTTGTCTATGTTATCGTAAACCATGAAAATCTATGCTGTATTCATAAATCCCATGTAATGTTCTAATGTTTTTCTATTCAATTAATGAACTATAAATTTGTTGAAATTAAATATTTGCAGTTTTATGTACCATAGTAATATCAATGCTTGTAGACCATAGATATATTTATGTATATCAGAATTTGAATGGATACTGCTGTTAAAGTGTGATATTACAGGGACAGTGTACATTATTTTGGCAAAATTTTAAATTAAGAAAGGGGCGCTTTCATTTTTGGTAATTTTAAATTCTCATTTGATTAAGCTTTATCTTTGGGGTGACACTTCTGAAATTCTCTGATGTATACACCAGGGTATGTCAAACTGTAAATAATTTTAAATGAAATTATTATATTACATTGATAATAGGAATGGTGCAATACTAGCAGGGTGGGTTAGGTCCTGTGTTTTTGTTCAGCATAGTTTGTAATTGTATTACTATATAAAAACATTGCCATGGATACAATTCTACTGAAACGAAATCACATCTCAAATATTCTAGAGGCATAAGAAACAGCCTGTTTTATAATATGAAGAAACAGAAACATAGTAAATTTTCAATTTGATTATGATTCAGTAATATAATGGTAAAGAAGTTAAGTTTAAAGTCAAGGATAAAAAAATGAGAATTAACAGATACAGTCAAACATATATATAAAGACCTCCTTAGGGACACAAAAAAGCGGTCTTTATACGGAAGTGGTCTTTAAATAGAGATTGATTTGTATACAAATTGGCACTATTTGGGACAGCAAAACACGGTCCTTATGACCTGATGGTCTGTATATGCAGGTGGTTGCTGAAGCAGGTAGAATAAGTCATACTTTGTTACCCATGTAGAACATCTATATGACTTGCCTAGGATCACCTATGATTTTGTCACCTGGCAAACTGTATGTACATAACATTGTAGATGCTCAATAGACTGATATTGTTCTAATGTGTATTGTCATCTTTTATTTAATGCATTCACTCTAATTATACTCATGTTATGACATTAAACATTTAAGAAGAGCAGGTGCTTTTTGTTATTGCTTAGAGACTGCAGTAGCTCGGTAAGTAGCCTGAAGATAAAAAGGAGGAGGTATGAAGCCTAGGCTGGGACATGATTTATTTCTTGTCCTTCGGATGAGACAGTAAAAGCTGGGATAATCTGTCTTGTATTTACTAAGGGTATAAGCCCAGGGCATGGCAAGAGAGACTTCCTGTCCTTCAGATGAGACAGTTAAATCTGGAATACCTTAACATGGATTAACACAGGGTATATGCCCAGTGCATGGCAAAACTGCTTTCCTGTCCTTCAGATGAGAGAGTAAAATCTGCGGTACTCATTCATGGATATACATAGGCTATATACCCAGGGCATGGCAAGACTTCTTTCCTGAGCTTCAGCCAAGAGAGTGAAATGCATTCATCTGGATTTACTATGATTTAAGCTCAGGGCATTGCAAGAGCAATTTCATATCCTTCAGACGAGTTTGTAACCATGTCATGGATTGACTCGGGGTGTAAGTCAATGGCATGGCAAGACCTTTATCATATTCTCAAGATGAGGCTGTAAAATTTACTCTCCAACTCTTTTTCAGTAGAGATGACATACTTTTGACTGTTTACTTATTACAATACTGAAATACCATAGAATCATGTCAGAGGGCAACAGTCAACTGTTGCATAGTACTGTTATATGCGTGACAATCGTGTGCACACAGTATCCCATTTTGTGTACTATTTAAGCAGAATTCACTGAGGATATTTCTGATCAGACTTCATGAATTTCCTTAAAAGGAGAATTGGGAAAAACATTATTGTTTTTCATTGGCACTGGGAGACAGTCAAATTAATGAACCTTGATAGCGAGGAAGACTCAGATAACTGTTACCTATGGCCTACAGCCTTGGGCAACAGTTCCTTGGTCTTCCCTGCAGCCTTGGGTCAATGATTTGACTGTTCCCATAGTGCCAATGAAACAACTGAATACTGGGATACCTTGTCATGGATTCATGGCATGGCAAGAATAATTTCCTTGTCCTTCAGATGAGACAGTAAAATCATTCTGATGAATTGATCTGACATGTAAGTGTTGCCTCTCTTCATAGGATAAATTCCTTAGCGTAGATAAAAAATTATAAAGCCTACACTAGTGCATGAGGTTGCAATGATGTAACTAAAAAAGTTCGGAAACTGGGAAAAAGAACCAATAAATCATTTAAAGTAAAATAGTGCCATGTTACTTGTACAAGTTCAAGAGAATTCTGAACAAAAGAGAAGCTAGAAACCTAAATCTAAGGTTTTGAAATTCTCAGGAAGGATATTTTTTGCTCTATTTTTCAGGGCTGGTGTTAGTCTTAGTCATATAATTATGATGTCTCATAATAAACCATAGATTCCAGACGAGTCATGGACTTCTACTAAACATGTATTTCTTAGCACATTTGTTTTTCTTGGTGCATATTTTGAAATACACCCTAATGTAATCTTGTGTATGACATTGAATTGAACACATTCACATAAAAAAGAAATCCATAATTCAACATGAATCCATGATTTAACAAAGAACAGATCATAATACACGTATTTCATGCTATCATAAAGTGTATCCAACTATTCAGTTCATTTGAAATCAAATCCAGTCCAGACACCAATAATCTGGATGCTTCAACATCCCGACAAAATTTCCTGGAAACAGAATTTTCCACTTATATTGGTCACCATTAGAGATGTGCTTCAGTTATCCGGATGCTTCATTTATCCGGACGATCTGCTTAGGAACAAAAGTGTCGGGATTGACGAGGCTCCATTGTATATAAAATGAATGACAACAGAAGTCCGGAAGTTAAGTTGTGGTTAAATTTTGATAAAACATTTCATTCTAATATTTAACAATATCAAACATACAGTATTCAGAGTAAAAACAATTGATGGGTAAAATGCAAACATACACAATGGAAGGAGGAAACGTGTGACACTTAACCCAGATATATAACAACATATATCTGTCCTCTGTCGGGATAACTTTTACATTTTATCCTGTTTAAACAACATCAACATTACAGCAAAGTTACTGCAATCTAACTATACAGGGGAACTTCACTTAACATATCATAGAGGCTCAATCTTCAAAATAATACTTCAAGAAGAGTTCCAATGAGAAACCACTTGTCTAGAAAGATCACATTTCCATTGCAGATAGGACAGTCTTTCATGATAGGTTATACTATATAGCTTGGTTTAGTTGTATGTTTGTTCAACGTACCACTCAATAATCTTTCACTTACAGAAACATCACTGAGTGTGATGAAGACCTACACATTTTGGCCTCTGCTGGACACCTGTCCATTGATCAATAAGGATTCTTTATTGTTTTGCCATTTGTACTGTGATGGAGGACCTCAGTTTTTACAACATAGCACGAGGCCTCGGTTTTTACTGTCTCATCTGAAGGACAGGGATTATTCTGCATTACAAAGCTATTTTTAGAAATCATCCTTATAGCAATGAAAAAAATTGGGTTTTTTTTTATCAGTGGTCTTTCAAGCCAGATTCTACTGTATCAATGGATTCTCATAGAAGACTGAGTCTTATCACAGGGAAGTTATAACCTGAATTTGTTTTCTACCCAAAACAACTTGGGCAATAATATGACAGAAAATGGCACAACACATAAAATAGATGAGAATTCATAATAAATGTATTATTAAAAAATGACAGATAGAAAGAGTGAATAATTTGAATCGAAAGTTCAGGCTAATGGCTTGACAGACAAGTTTGTGATGAATTGTCCTTAAGATCTTAATTACCCCTACCAGGAAATCAAGTGGAGAATTCAAAATCGTGAAAATTAGGTACATTGTACATGCAAAATAGATCTACTGACTGTAAATTCACAGTGTAAATTAAGAATGACCGATGGCCAATTGAAATTGGCATTTTGTATAATTATAATGAAAATAACTATTGCCTTTAGTGTCTTCACATATTCTGACAATGAATCATCTGCTTTTTTGATAGTATCTAGATCTGAAGAGCTTTTGCTTCAATTGTTGGACTTGTGAATTTCAAAGGGTAAATTTTATGTAGCATGATTTACACATGATGAACAAGGGAACAGATACAATTGGATAAGTCTATAGGGTACATACTTAATTCTAGTATCTAAAATGAAAGAAGACTACCATGATGAGTTGGTTGGTTGTATCGTTGTTTAACGTCCCACCTACGAGTCTTTCTCTTATATGGCAACATCACCGTGTGCCTGAAGGGTGACAAATTTTGCCTATTCTCAAAACTTATGGCCATAGAGCATGGAAGGTTTATTAATGTGCACACACTTATTCTGACAT
>JACSZP010016014.1:1554-14138 GCA_016161895.1 Pinna nobilis | reverse complement strand
GAAGCGGGTGCGGACATGTGTGTACATTTCAAATGAATAATGTTGATTCCATTTTGACGGATGACGGATGACGGGTGCGGACGCAAAAAAAACGGATAGGTGTGAACGCGGAGTTATCTAGAGGATGTGCCATCAACAAATTAGTACTACTACTACTATTACTACTAACAATGATAATGGAAATCAGTGGCGTAGGAAACAAGTGGAAACAATGCAAACATTAAGTAGATGTGTTTGTGAAACCACTGATGTCTCCAGAGAGCAGCTATTAAGAATACCACAGCATTAGTCATATGTAGGTCAAAATCACAAGGTCTGGGTCACGAGTTAAAAAATTATGGTACCAACAGAAAATTTTGTCATAAGGAAAACGCACATGAAGTGTAAAATACACATATGAAATATGAAGTCCTTATCACTTACCAATCAGAAGTTATGGCCGATGTTAAAGTTTTTCAAATGATGGTCAAAGTACAAGGTCAAAGTTACGAGGTAAAAAAATTATGGTACCACTAGAAATGCCCCGTCACAAGGAGTACACATATAAAATTATATCCATATACGCACATGTAACATAATAGCCCTATCACTTACCATTAAGAAGTTATGACCAGTGTTAAAGTTGTTCAAACGTAGGTCAAAGTGCAAGGTCTAGGTCACGAGGTAAGAAGTCATGGTACCAACAAAACTGTCTGCTCACAAGGAATGCACATGCGAAATATGAAATCTCTATCACTTACCGGTCAGAAGTTATGGTCAATGATAAAGTTTTTTGCGGACAACACTCAAACAAACAGACAGACGGACAAATAAAACAACTATTTACCCCCAAACTTTATCTATGGGTGCACACAAAAATGTTTCGCCCGTTTATTATACAATTCGCACAAGTAATACACATATGAAATATAAAATACACATGAAATATGAAGCCCCATCACTTAACAATCGGAAGTTATGGCCGATGTTAAAGATTTTCAAAATAAGGCCACGAGGTCAAAAACCACCGTACCAACAGAAAGGTATTGTAACAAGGAATACACATGTGAAATATAAAAGCCTTATCACCCACCATTCAGAAGTAACTCAAACAGACGGACATAAAAAAATATGCCCCAAAACTTCGTCAATGGGACATAAACATGTTTTGCCTCAGTTAATGTTGTCGTATATTGTTTAGTATACAATAAGCACAATTTCATATTTTGCAATGTTGCTTACGTATTAAATAAATAATGAACATGTACATATATTGGAGATATTTATTTTTGACAGATGCCATCTATGCTAACATTTCCTGGATTGTTGGACAAAGTCATTCTAGCATCATTGAAAGGCCAAAGCATATCCATAAGCAGATTCGGGACGTTTTCAAAGGGAGAGGGTCGGCTTTCATCTCACTTAAATTCCGTGTCTTTGTTTTTCAAGTTTTGATTGATGTAAGATATGAATATCTTGGGTTTCGTCTTGGGCCTAGAATATAAAATTGTAAAATCACAATTCGTGATATATTTTCTTGAATAAAAACTATTTCTGAATTAAACATACAAAGGTGGATAGATAGGTGAGAGGACACGACATGAAATATTTTATTGAGGTACGGCTAACATTGAGTTATCTTAAAAAGATACAGAGCTTATGAGCTGGTACATCTTTTACAAACTTCTGTATTAAATCAGTTGTATTTTCCGTCCACATGTGCCATTTTTAGCTGTGGTGGGGATCCAGGGGATGTAGCCTCTGAAACTCACGGCTTTGATGCATTTTGATAACAACATCTGATATAAATATATTGTACTTGTGAGTACTTGTCTGTTGAGAACTAATCTTTCCACATCGCAATTACTGATGGGGTCCAGGGGAGCGTAAGCCCCTGGTGGTACATTATGTTCACGCATTTTCATAGTAAAAATATTTTGTGAAAAACATCAAGCGTAGTTTTTGTCAGCACACTCCATTTTTAAGGTATGTAGGGGCTCGTTTGGTGGGGAGGGTGTTGCTGGTTGAGGTCAAAGGTTATTGTATTTTGACAACAATATTTGATGTAAAAGTGCATGGATACCGGTAAATTTGAACAAGTGTAAAATAAACTACGAGTAATGATTGGTGATTTTATCGGGTACTAATTTAAATATAAAATCATGAAATTTGTATCTAAATCACTTATTTCACTACTACTTCTACTTCTATCACAACAACAACAACAACAACAACTACTACTACTACTACAATATTTCATACATGATACCTACGGGTTTCCGCACAAAATACAGAGTATAGAAGTTGTCACAAGTTTTGAGGAGACTATTCTTACATATCATTTTGTGATTCCGACAAAGTCAATTGATTGCTTAGCCACTATAAAGGCTATGAGTTGCCAATTTAAGGTTAACTTGTCCGAGATTATATGTCTTATCTGTTCCAGACATGACCTCACCACACCTTGTGTTATTTGGTCATCTCCAGATTTACAAATTCATTTCTTATTTATTTGATACTGTCCATTAGGCGCCATGACACTACCACTCGTCGTTGCTCTTGTGTTTCTGCCCCTATGCCAAGGAGGTTTGTCATTTTTTTACTTTTTTATTTTTAATCTGTTAAGATAAATGTGTATGATGCGAAAAAAAAACGTTTTTCGACTGATCGATGCAAATATTATAAACACTCTGTACAACTTTTTATTTACTTAGCCGCATTTGATCCAGATAAGCTGAACCAGAACTTCGGTAGCGGCGGATTTAGCGGCAGTTCAGGAAGCACACCGAGTTCCTTCGACCCTAACGCCATCAACCAAAATTTTGGCAGTGATGGATTTGGCACTGGTGGATCAGGGTCGGGAAACTTTGGATCCGGTAACGACATGTTCTAGATTTAATTGTTTGACGGTCATTTTCAATTGCTAGTTTCAACATATTACTTTTTTTTTTAAAAAAAGACTACCATCCGCTTCGTTTTCTTTGTTTATACCATCATTTAACTTTTTAATCATTCAGTTATTCCATACTCAACATAAATTTATCAAATTTAAGTTTTGTTTTATGGCCGTATCACACTATATAGACTATACAATGCTACAATACATTGAACACGACAATGGATATATAAGAGGAAAAACTGAGGAGAAACTTCTGAAATAAATGATCTCAGGTTTATATTGCTATTGATGCATCTATGCGTTATGTAATGTGAATTCACTAGTTCTTCTCTTTCTTATGCCAGGTTCTGGTTTTGGATCAGGTTCCGGTTTTGGATCGGGTTCCGGCTTCGGATCAGGTTCAGGCTTTACAACCCAAAGTGCCAGTGGTAATTTTGATCCCAATTCATTTACGGCTTCCAAATTTGACCCGAATTCTTTGAATAGCTTTGGAAGCGGAAGTGGCAGTAACTTTGATCCAAATTCTTTTGGAAAGAAGTAAAATTGTATCAATAAATCATATACTGTTTTGCTTATTGAATATAATTATATGACGAATACAGGACAAAACCAGACCGCTTAGGGAAGCCAAATACATATCGTGTGTCGTACAAATTGGCTTTTGGTTACGTTTATAGTAAGAAATTGTTCAAGCAGGCATCATATATGCTTGAGTCAGTGGTGCCATTAATTTCTAGTTCGTTGAGATATATGGCATACGTATGGCAGTTGTCATTACTTATTGACAAAATTTGGTCGTTTCATTGAAGGTCAATGCTTATTTTTTGTCTTCTTTTTCAAATAAATCTAGAAAAGATCAAGTCAAGTAATAAAGGGACGTAATTGATTGTGATTAGATTTATGACGATTCAGTCGCCAGATATTACATACACATGTAGATTGTCTCTCAACGTCTGTGCAGCGTGTAGAATCGGAGTGGTGTTAGACGAAGTAGGCACGTTGATAACCACTAACAAGACACGTTAACTTACAATATACTATTTTAGCTAAAAAAATGTCGATGATACCAGAAAGCATCTCTTTTGATACGTCAAGCGACATTATTGTTTGAAGAGTAGAAAATACGTTTGACATTGTAATTTTGGGAAAAACAATCGGTGAATTTTTTCAAGGCGCTGTTTTAAATTGTTCGCATCAGTATCTGATCTACTGAAATAATCTACTGCCCAGTATTGTTGCTCCTTAATTACTGTCAGTATTTTGGAAAGGAATATAAACAAATATGTGGCGACACTTGCTTATGGTTCAGAGCGTTGCTACAATCTATCCATTTTTAACCCGACGAAAAAGACGCCGCTGTTCTTGAAAATCTGTATATTAAGCAGCTAAACTTAATTCAATACATTTGGTCATCTGTAATATATGAAACATTTCGCTAAAGTTAAAATAAAAGCAACATTGAAACGAACATTGAAAACATCTTCTATCAAACTGAATTCTCAAAATCAATTTTATATTTGTTTATAAAAATGATTTCTATTTTCATATTATAATGGATGTTATAAACTTGGTAATTGCTTTGTGATAGGCTCTTCGTCGGTTTTTTTCAAGTGTAATATAAGTAAGTGAAAGAGAAGTTGATTATTGTCCCACATTTTCATATCTATATTTAACAAATGTCAAGTACAGAGTGTGACATGTCGATAGCAGAAGAGGAAGAGGACCATTTATACCACTTCAGATCTACACAGTATATCATGGTTGCTTGCTATTTATACACTGAGTGCATCTAACGTCTGATCAAAAGAGAGACTCCGCCCGTCCTTCCGCTTTCTTGATACGTCATCTTTGTCATACATGTCCTCCAATGAGATGAAATTATAAAAGTGTCGCTTTTACAAAAAACCCAAGGTCAGGATGCCAACATTTTTCTTTTTATAGAGACATAGAAGGAAATTATTGAAGAAAAATATACATCTGGCACATATAGTTTATAAGTTTTATTTTCATGGAAAAACATTTTTCAATGAAGTAAAACACATTAGAGTTAAGAATAATTTACTTAAGATTTAAATGCTTTTCTTCGCCTCGGTTATACGTGGTTTAATTCGATAAAAAGACGCATACTTTTCTGATGTCTAATTTTTCAGATATAAAGGATGAAACGTGAATTTGAAAAGTACAGTCTCTAAAAGTGCAACTTACAAATAAATGCAAAATCACATTACAAAATTACAAAGCACGAACTCATTTGATGTTTCAGGGGTTCCAACTGTCTAATTAAAGGTCACCATCGTTACAACAATCTAGTTTGCCAATATTACCTAATACTACCTTCATACTAATAGTTAGGCCGGTCTTCAAACACCGATTTTGACTGCGGATTACTCGGTTTACTTTACTGGATTCCCATATTACTTAAGTGTCTTTACAAACAACGGTACATTGCAGGTTCTGCCAAAAATCTTCCACAAAACATCTTTCCAAGCTATTAACGTCTATTTTGTCAGCAATTAAGCATGGGCTTCAAAACTATTGTGATACTTGCTACTCAAGGGGTAATGTGAATTATGTTTCCCCTTCTCCGAAGGGAGACATATTGTTTTTGTACGAGTTTCTTCTTGTTCCTCCAATAATTACGTGTCCGAGCATAACTCTCTTTGTACTTAAGATAAGAAGATAACATTTGGCATGCATGACAGTGACATCAAAACGATGTGTCATGAAAAAAAATTTCAGGGATCGGCCCTTGAATTGCAGAGTTGTTGCCCTTTGTTTAAAATTTTGTTTCCGGAGCATAACTCTCTTTGTAGAGATGATAGTATTTGGCATGCATGACAATGACATCAAGACGATGTGTCATGAACAAACATTTCAGGAATCGGCCGTATAATTGCAGAGTTATTACCCTTTGTGTAAAAATTACTGTCTACAGCATAATTATCTATGCAATTAAGATAAATGACGAAACTTGCTATTTATCGGAATGACGTTGTGCTATGAACAAAAATGAATGGAATTGATCCTTTGGTTATTAAATATATATGTCAATCGGAACAAACATCAATTTATAAAATATTTCTCTAGAACTAAACATTGTAAAAGACACCACACTACTCTCTTATTTTGAAAAAGGGGAGACATTTGATTTATTTGTACTAAATCAAGACAATTTCTCGTTAGATGTGGATTCTTAAAAAATCTAAAGATCTTTTGGACAACAAACAAGCTAGATCCCTCTCTTCATGTAAGAGCATAAAACATTTGATTTTTTAACTCTTTATACAACTATTCCACATTTTAAACTCAAAGAGAAATTAAAAGAATTAGTTCAGCTTTGTTTTGTTAAGAAGAATGGCCAACAGAGATACAAATATTTCGTCCTAGGCAAGGAAAACCCTTACTTTGTGAAAAAATACTCTGATTTTAACAAAAAGTTCTCTGAAAATGACATCATCAGAATGCTTGTGTTTTTGATTGACAATATATTTGTTGTGATTGGTGGGCGGTTTTTTCAACAGACCTTGGGCATTCCGATTGGCACTAATTGTGCTCCTCTTCTTGCTGACTTGTTTCTTTATTCGTATGCGACTGACTTCATACAGGGGCTTCTAAAGAATAATGACAAGAACTTAGCCCGGTCCTTTAACTTCACGTTTCGCTACATAGATGACGCTATTTCATTAAATAATAATAAGTTTGGTGATTAGTTGATCACATCTTTCCAAATGAACTTGAAATAAAGGATACCACGGTAACCGCCATGTTTCATATCTCGACTTACACCTAGAGATTGACAGTGAAGGACGGCTGAAAACCAAACTTTACGACAGAAGAGATGACTTAAATTTCTCTATTGTGAACTTTCCATTTTTATGTGGCGATATTCCAGCAGCACCTGCCTATGGAGTATTTATTTCTCAATCGATAAAATATTCCAGAGCATGTGCTTGCTATCAGGATTTCCCTGATAAAGGGTTGCTGCTGACAAAGAAGCTACTTATCCAAGGGTTTCTAATGGTTAGATTGAAGTCATCTCTTCGAAAGTTTTACGCCACCATGATCTGGTTGACCGTTATGGTAAATCTGTAAAAAAGAGGATGAGGGATATGTTCCCCTTGTCACATACCTAATCCCGTCCCACCATTTTCTTTTTTATGACCACCACCGATTGTGACTTATTCCCGTATTCGATGATATGTGACACGGCGTGCCATCATGGCCTGGTTGATCTATACGGTTAATCTGTAAAAACGTGATGAGGGATATGTTCCCCCTGTCGCATACCTGGTCCCGATCCCATTGTCTCGTTTATGACCATTACCGATTGTGACTTATTCTTGTAATCGAAAATGTGTTACACGTCGAGTGTCGCTCGTGGAGCAGGAGTTGCTTACCCTTCCGGAGCATCTGAACTCACCCCCGGTTTTACTGGGGTTCGTGTTACTTTATTTTTATTTATAAGTGTATTTGTGTATTTCTGTCTGTAATTTTGTCTTTTTTTGTTTTGGCCACGATTTTGTCTGTCGTTGACTTATTCAATTTGGAATACCCCTTGGTATCTTCTACTTTACCAATTTTACAGTTGTATTGTTGTTTACCGTCTCACTCAAGAATATTTCACTCATATAGAGACGTCTCCGTGTGCAGGTGAAGGGTGACAAATTTTGCCTATGTTCGTCTCTTATGGCCGTAGAGCAGGGAGGGTTCTGTAACATGCCAACATCTACTGTGACACGGGATCACGGTTTTTGCTGTCTCATCCGAAAGACAGGGACGGCCAACCGTAGCGTGGCACTGCGCGGATTTGAGTCCCGGACCCTTCGAATCGAAGTCGAGCACGCTAACCACTCGGTCACGGCGGCACCACTCCGTTTACATAATCAAGATATAGGACTCAGAGCGGATGCAACCGAAGTACAGAAATTGCTCACTTTTCCTCGGCACCTGTGACCATTTTCACAAAGAATAATACGATAAAAAATCACTTGTAGTCTTATGTATATAGAATTTTACTATTGTTTACTTGAGAAATTATGAATATAATTTGATAAATACAGCCACAATCTGATGTACATAACTCATGTAAATTAAATTTCATCTCAATTGCTCAGTTTTTTTTCTTTTTCTTTGTTGCAAAATTGCGCAATATGTACATAATATGATAAATTGAAAAATTGCTCTCTTACGATTAGGAGTGATTTTAATCGTTAGTAAAATTGAAGAAATAGTACCAAAGGGTATCTGAAAATCCAAGTCATAAAATACTGGTGTGACAATAATGATGGTCTGAACGTTGAAAACAGAACAGCAAATCCAAAAGGGGATGGGTGCAGGTATCCGGGAGTAGTCAGCGTTAACTGTTGACATGCAAACTCCGTCGCAAATGTTCCACGAAAAACAAACGTGTTCGGTAAAATGTCAATTTAGGTTTTTAGGTCAACTTTAAGGTCACTGGCAACACATTTAATATCGTGCTATATGCCTAACTAGTATTGCACTTGGAAATCAGACAGACGGACATAAACCTGACAGCTATGGAAAAACTATGTGCCGTAAAGTATCTTTTTCTAGCATCATAAATGGTTATATTACTATGGTAAAACAACCCAAACAAACCAGAACACCAAACGTGCCAATCATCAACATTGGCGATTTGAACTTCTTGTTCAATATCTTAGTTCAATATACATACAAACATTGAAAATGCCAATACTGACATGTATCATTTGATATACATTGTATTCTGTGATATGGAAGATAAGGTAAACAGACATAATCTCTGAGTTCTGGAAATAAAAAATATCAACTTATACACGCGTATACACACTCAGAACACAGCAGACACTTAACACACAAATACCTACACCCTCACCCACCTACACAAAGGCACATCAACAACACAAACACGTGCAAACAAACACAAACAGTTACTGGGGCGGAAATACGTCAGTAAAAGGTTTAATGTTTTGATTTCGATCCTACGTTTCTGATTTTGATTCTATTTATCAAATTACATTTGTATGCTTTCCGTCTAACACTTATACTTTTGGATTTTAATTATTGAAATGACATGACTGACCCACTTGTTCATATTTGGCAACATATATATCAATGCTGTCAGATTGTATAAGAATTAAATAACTACAATAACAGTATACGTAACACTTCGATTATACTAGTTACCTTTAATAAATAATCAAATCAGTGAAGGGTGTCATGAAGGATGTTTAACACTGTGACATAGGACCTTGTTTCAATTGTCACATCCGAAGGACAAGAAAAGACAGTCAGTCTGTACCTTTACCTCAAACAATGACACTCCTCTTTTTTTGTTTGGTGTCCTAAGTTCTAAGTTTATAAGTCAGATTGAAACAGGAAGTCATTAAGCTTGATTTAAATTCCTCCCGAACATACATACTGCGTGTATGTCAACCACGTCTGTAGCTGGCGCCGTATTCTACACCTCCAGTAGGAATGAAGATTTCGATTAGTTGATGAGTACAAAATAGAAATAGCCAATGACTCTTTTCTGTGTCACATGACAAGTTGTGGTCGGAGTATTTAAAGTACTGACCAGCCAATAATATTATTGACCAGTTTTCCTGAACTGCGGAAAGTTCAATTTTTCTATCCGATTTCTAAATTTTTACAGACTATACTAGTTTGAAAATTGTTCCGTTTGTTTGATCAAGATATAGGGCTCGCGGCAGGTAATGCTTACTCCTCCTAGGCACCTGATGCCACCTCTGGATATCTAAGGCTGGTGCTTGTCCAACTCTACTGAGTTCCTTATCTAGATTATAGGAATGATCACTGTTCGTTACATTTACCTTTACATGCACGACATATATCAGCAGCACTGACGCTTAATCAGAGATTGCATGATACATACTTTCAGAGGTTAGGAGTAATAACAGTCGATGGCTTCTGTCAGATCAAGCCGGTCTATGATGACTTCATTGCAAGTAGTCAGTTGTATAATGCACAACCGATTGTATCAAAAGTAGAAAACATGAAATGAAAATCTTGTATGTAAATACATTTGTATTGGACCTGAAAAAACCACGAAGAAACTGTGTGTTAATTGTCATTTACTCTCTTTATCTTTGTACATAAAACCGTGTGAAAATTAAGTTGTCAGTCTTTTAAAATTTTTGTATGTCTCAAAAATGTGTTTTTCTTGTGAAGTTGTTGCTCGGTCTTCGATTTATTAGCTAATCCTTTTCAATTGTCTTGTCTTTCAGTATGAAGGAAACCTGCACTGAAGATATGTGTCAATTATACAATAGCTGACGCTTTAGATATGTAGGACATTGTTCTACTTAAGATGTGGGGCCGCCGTGGCCTGGTGGTTTGACTTCTAACCATGAGGTCCGGAGTTCGAGCCCAAGCCACGGTGCGGTTGGCTGTCCCTGTCTTTCGGATGAGACAGTAAAAATCGAGGATCCGGGTCACAGTAAGTATCGGCACGTTAAAGAACTATCCTTGCTCTACGGTCATAAATGTCGAACATAGGCAGCCATCACCGGCACAGTGACGTCTCCATAAAAGTGAAAGAATCTTGAGTTAGACGTTAAACAATAATACAACCAACAAACATTAGGCTGTAAAACAAAAGTCTCAGCTATAAAACAAGCCGATCAGAGGTTTGTAGGAAAGAAACAAGTAATATTATAATACTTTATTAACATCACAACCAACATAAGGCTGTAAAACAAAAGTCTCAGCTATAAAACAAGCCGATCAGAGGTTTGTAGGAAAGAAACAAGTAATATTATAATACTTTATTAACATCACAACCAGATTAATGTAGTAAACATAATATTAACAAACAAATATACAAAACACATATGTACAATGATAATAACCCATCCAGTTATCATCAGTTCTACTGCTATACACAATCATCTAGTTAACCAGTCATCATCACTTTTACTGCTGTACACAATAACCTAGTTAACCAGTCATAATCACTTCTACTGCTATACACAATAACCTAGTTAACCAGTCATAATCACTTCTACTGCTATACACAATAACCTAGTTAACCAGTCATAATCACTTCTACTGCTGTACACAATAACCTAGTTAACCAATCATCACTTCTACTGCTGTACACAATAACCTAGTTAAACAGCCATCATCACTCCTACTGCTGTACACAGAATATCCAGTAGTTTAACACACAGGTACTATAGACGGTAACAAGCTTCATTAATTTATTCTCACAAGTTCTAACCAAGTTGTATTTGAATATCTGTACACATGTTCAGACTCTGTGACCACCACAGATACCTCATCTCCCTTGTATAGCATCAGGTTATCAAAAAATAAAGCATTGTCAAACACTTCTGCACTATTAATTCTGCGTACAGATTTTCTGAACAAAACTTTATGCCTTTTCGTCGACTCCTTGAAAATCTGTATATCAAATGTATTTTTTTGTCGTCTAGTCGTGTTTTGGAACTTCAGATTGATATTCAAGAGGACATAATAGTTACCAGTTTGTAAAATGTCCACGGTCTCTTTATCCTTGTGCCTATTACGACCGGATTGTCTCCACGAGATCCTCCTATAACCCTGGTAATGACCTGTAGATAAATTTCAAATTCGTACGTTACATTTGTATTTTCAAAACTAGCTGATATATAAATATATAAATATTTATACTTCTTTGCAAATATCAAGTATACTCGCCTTATTGAAAAGTCAAGTCAACACATGAATGGTCACTTTTCAGACCATTGAATATCTGTTGTAAGGTTGACATACAGACAAAGGAATCATTGGTTTTAGTTTACGATCTGTAATGATTTAATGGTTCCTAATATACATTTGATTTGTCAAAAGAAATACTTACAGTATAAGTTTCTAAACAGAGCATGTAATTTGAATAAACATTGAATTAATTCCTCTTAGTTTTTACAACTTTTAAATGTCACTTTTAAATGTCACTCTTAATTACATGTTTAAGTAATGCTGTTTCCGTGGATATTTTCGCATGGGGATAATTTACACTAAATTTGTGATGAAGAATTTGTCGTTTGAATACCCTGGCGTACTAGCAGTACAGTTGTATAACATATCATATTCGATTATGTAATACTGACTGCGAGTAACATATCGCGAGTTGTTTGGTTTGCATTCGTTAAATCACAAAATTAAAAACAATCGATAATATTCACGTTTAGAATATCGATGAATCTTTTCATAGGATATTGTGGTGATGCGATGTACATAATTTTTCACTACAATAGCTAAATAAAAACCAGCTATGTATGACGTATTTTACCTACCATCACGATTCAACTGGAGATGCAAAGCATTTACATGTTGACGATCAGTTGGTGTATGGTCCCTCTTATATTCTGTCATCATCTGAAAACGGTAGAATAATCGAATAAAATTTACATGTACAGATTTTTGAACACTTTTATATGAGACATATATTTTGATAATAATTATTTTTTTGTTTTACTTTACGCCACACTCGACAATTATTTCAGTCATATGTCGGGCTGTCACTTTTTAATGACAGAAAAATAGGTTCAAATGTATGGAAGAGACTACCAGAGTATTGTGGTGAACGTTCTCAAAAATCTTGTCTCTCCCGCGAGGCACGAACTCGACCTGACTTAAGATGAGAGACTTAATGGCTGAAAGCGCATCACTCTAATGCGGTATAATAATGTATAGAACACAA
>JACSZP010016010.1:0-11446 GCA_016161895.1 Pinna nobilis | reverse complement strand
ATATATATTTATATATCATTGACACTTGTATGTTCATAAATAACTATGTAAAACAATACCTGTGAGCTGCGTGTAAGCCAATATAACGCAAAGTTTGAAAACGTCACTCAACATTTTCCATAAACTAAATCTTGCGATAAACTGAAAATAAATAGGAACAGGCTTATCATCATTTAACCTAGAACTATTTCATTGTAAGGGGGACACATATTCTCAGGTCGGATCTCGGGCATATATTTCCATATATATGTATATAACAATAATAAGAACTTTTTTTGTTATTTCCAACCAGATATCTAGTCTCATCTGATACATATCTATTCCTATCTTGTATTTGGCACGGCATTGTTCGCTCTCTGACCGTGAAAATGTGGAGTCGAATCCAGCTGGGTTTCCCTGTAGGGCCTACTCCAGATGAGACAATTAAACCGAGGTGACAAGTCACATTAAGTGTAGGCACGTTTAAGAATTATCCCTACTCTGCGGCCATTAGTTCCAAGAGTAAGCCAAATTTCTCGCAATTTACCGGTATCGGTACCTTTCCATAGATGTAAACAGTTATTAAATGGGGGAATAATTAGCAATGCAGCCAACCGACATTTAAAAGGACATGAAGTTTCAAATCTCTATTAGAATATCTCCAATTTCACCATAGGAACAGAAAACTGCCAGGTAATTACGTTCCATTCATTAATATCCTTATGAAATTTCATAGAAACTTAGAAAACAATAGATTTATGCATACACGTGATAACAAAAATATATTTAATGATAGATAAAGTTGATTTTCGACCAAGATTTTTCAAAATATTACATATTATATCATCATTGATTCTTTTTTCTCGCATTACTTATCTATTTTTACAAAACTTGACCTACACCTGGAGATCGATAGTGAGTGACGGGAGGGAAGAAAATTTTACGATAAACAGGTGATCTAGCTTTTTATGTTGAACCTTCCATTTTTTTATGTAGCAACATTCTATGACTACTTACACTTGAATTATACAGTGCATCTTACAGTGGATAGGCTCTATGTATTGACAAAAAAGCTGCTTAAACAACAGTCTCTGATGATTATATTGCTGTCATCACTTCGAAAATTTAATGGAGGACAAAATAGCCTGGTTGACTACTACGGAATAATGAGGACAGAAATTATCACGAATATATTTCCTGTATCGTAATCTCCATGACGTCATATGATTCTATTCCACAATCATGATATGATATGACTTATTCCCGAATATTTACCATCAGTGACAAGACGGGTATAGCGAGTGGAGCAGATGTCACTTGCCCTTCCGGGCTCATGACTTCATCTCCAATCATTACTTGAATTCATGTAGCTCAATCGTTAGCTTTATATGTTGTTACGTAGACCACAATAAATAATGTCTATTTTCGCTTTGACCATGCTGTTATCTGTGTGTATGTAGGTCAGTAGGGGTCATCTTGGCTCAGTGTTTACTGTGTTCGTTTTCTAATCTTGGGGTCGTAAGTTCGAATCCTCGCCATGCTGCAGTAGAGTTTCTCTATTCTTTGGATAAGACGGTAAAACGGAGATCATGTGCAACAGTTGCTGTCGGCACGTTAAAGAACACTCCCTGGCCAACGGCCAGAAGTGTTGAGCAAAGGCCAAATTTGTCGCACTTGTTTGGCATACGGTGATGTCTCCATATAAGTGAAATATTCTTGATTGGTTTTGAACAACAATAAAACAAACTAATATATGCAGTTACCTAAATGGGTTTGTGTACGCGTGTGTGTTTGTTTGACCATATTTGTGTGTGTAGTTGTGTCCGCGTGTTTAATTGTAATGGTGTATGTCTACGCGCACATGTGAGTATATATTCATGTGTAAGTGTTTCTGTGTATGAGTGTCTATGTATGTTGGTATATGTGCGTATATATAGTTATCATTCATTATTACTGTAAGATTGAGTGTATATCTATGTGTCAGTTTTCGTGTTTACAGGCGCGAGTATCATGGCTGTATTTTTCAAACGGTTCTGTGGGTCTATGCGTGGGTGTTCGACTGCATGTAAGTTACTTTATGAAAACGTGTGTGGGTTGTGATCACTAACGCATACATGTGCTTGAGTGAACTTTAGCTATGCACGTGTATGAACGTCGCTAGTAGGTGTTTGTGAATTTGTGAATATGAGTGAATTTCATGTGATTTATTGTGATTTATAATGTTTATGTTTTATGACATCATGTATTTTTGTATGTTTTATGTTTTATTTTCAGTATTTTCCAAATACCATGTGTGTTGTTTGATCTCTCATTAAAAAGAAATGAACTAACAAACACCACAATTTTAATTTTTTTTCACTCCTATGTCGATTTAACATTCAACTTAACCTTATGGATATTTACCTAAGTCGGGGATGACGTCAATTCCTTTAAATGATTAGTTTGGAGTCAGAAGTGAAAATTAAAGAGGCAATAATGAGTTTCAAAATTTAATATCAAGAAAAACATACATTCAAATTACTATTTCATTTTCAGTTGTTTGTCAAAATCTCTTCGTAACTGCCACCTCAGGGACATTATCCAGCTGTAATATACAAATATTAAAAGTATATATAATATATTTGCAATTAAACCTTTCATCACTTTCAAAACCGCAATTATCCTTCCTTGATAATCAAAAAGAGTATACTTTTTTATACTTAGAGTAGAAAGGTTAAAAGAGCTACAATGTTCTGGCATAAGAGTAGACAATCTAAATATCAATATTTTGTCGATTTCTAGATAATTTAATCAATGATGAACACCTTGTTTTTATTGGTCAATACTGCTGGAGCAACATTCGTTATATTGTATAACTTGGTTTCAAGGACACGCCCCCTTGACAACCAGGCTGAATCTACTTTTCGCTCTATAGTGCATGTAGTAAGTGTTCAATGAGATTAAATAATCACTTGAAACTAAAATCTATCTACAATGTAAGGAGATGATGTAAACATCTGGCTCATGTAAGCATATGAAAAATTTTCAACAATGTAGCAATGCAACAATGTAGCAATTTTCAGTAAATGTATTACAGTAATATGTAATAAATCAAGAAAGATTGACATATTTTGATCTGAGTCATGATTCAACTGAGGAAGTTTACTGGGATCAGGACACTACATGAAATATTTGATGCAGACCCAGAAATTTTAATACTAGAGATGTAGATCTAGGTACATCACCATCACAGCAAGAGGCTAAATACAGGTGTTGCTGTGCAGGTAAATCATTCCCCGGGTAATTCAAAAATGAATCAGCTTATTAATCAATTAAATTTTGCATAATAGATTAAATTATAAGGAATGAAGTTAATATATACCTTCGCGGATTTATAAAACGTAAACTGCCCCAAGTTATGTTATATCGTAAAACATAAGTACAAATTAACTTCATTCCTTAATAACAATCCAATCTAGCGCCACCAGGTTGAGTGAATTCATAGTTGGGTAATACTTAAGTAAAAAAAAAAAGTTTAGGACCAATCCCTAATGGGACCATTTCCTTTTACTTTGATAATACACGGCTTAGAACAAATACTTTTTGGAGGAAGTCATTGTTTAATATGCTGAGTAATACTCTGTACATATTACATTCATGAGAGGATGATGGCATATTTTCAACCCAAGTACACATTGCTGACCGAGGCGAAGCCGAGGTTGACAATGTATTATGTGGGGTGAAAATATTTATTTTATTATGCCCGAGTGCCATATTTGTAATTTTCTTTTCCATTTTATCATTCCTAATTAGACTATTGTTTACTCGACATTCATCTGGATCGGACATATATTTACAAAAACGAGCGGGTTGACGTACTTCGTCATTTGCACACGTCTGATGACGTATGCTATGCGCACTTGAACGTCGGTCGGCGCATGTGATAATTTTTGGAATATCACCCTGGCTTCTTTATCTTTGTAGAACGAGCGGGTGACATTATATAAATATTACATTCATGAGAGGGTGATATTGTATATTTTCACCCTGAGGAAGCATTGTTGACCGAGGCGAAGCTTCTTTATCTTTGTAGAATGAGCAGGTGACATTCAAAATTGTCGCATTGCTCTTAACCAATCAAATAACAGGATTCTAACAGCAGGTATAATAATCAAAATTGTTACTTGGCTCTCAACCAATCAAATTACGGGATTCTAACAGATGGTATAATAAAAGCAAATATTCCATTCTGCATTTCAGTTATCAAATTGACTGAATATATGAAGCATTATATCTGACTTATATACAGACTAGTGAATACGAGACTAAATTCATCGTTAACTTCCTCGGAAGTAATACTAAACCGACTCGAATTGTCACTTGAACTTGTATATAGAATATGGAAACCATTAATTAATATGATCTTATTGAAATAGAAATCATTGGTCAGATCAAGTTCATTTTATATGGATCGAGTTTCGATCCAGTAAAAGGTGTAATACATAGAGATTACACAACATGTTGTGATCGATAATATGTTCATCCAACTCAGTTAATTAACATCCAACTTAGTTAATTTTCATAATTTCAAAGTGCAAGCTTTAGCTAGTGTTTTGAGACTTTGAAAAAATTAAGTACGAGAGTTGGGTAAACATGATGCTCAAACTGAAAGAGTTGTGTAATTTGTTTCTACCACAACACGAGATTTATTTACAAATCGAAGTATTGAAAACGCCAAGAATAATACTTTTCATTTCCTGCTGTAAGTCCATTCTATGTATTGTGACGTCAAATATAATGACGTCAATTTACGACGTCATAATTGAATTTTCTGACGTATCAGACAATCAAACCACTCGGAAGTGATTTTAAACGCGTGGATATCGATATATTTAATCAAATGCAGCCTTGATTATAAAACCGTTCTAGAATGGCAAAAACTATGTGTGTTATGGCAGAAATAGAGATTACACAACAAGTTGGGATTGGTTATCATGTTTATCCATCCCAACTTGTTGTGTAATCGAGTTAGTTAATTTTCAAAGTTTCAAAGCGCGAGCTTTAACGAGCGTTTTGAGACTTTGAAAATTAACCAACGAGTGAAGGATGAATATGATAATCAATCCAAATGAGTTGTGTAATTTGTTTCTACCATATAACACTAGATTATTTTGCTAATTAAAGTACTGAAAATGTCAAAAAGAATTTTCCTTCAAATCCAGCCATAATGTAAGCCCACTCAATGTATTGTGACGCCAAACATAATGACGTCAATTGATGACGTCATAATTGAATTTCCTTACGTATCAGCCAATCGAAACGCTCGGAAGACGTTAACCACGTGTAGTTTATCGATAAATTTAATCAACTGCATTGAATTGAATATACAGCCGTTCTAGAATGGTTAGACTATGTGTGTTATGGCAGAAATAGAGGTGTTCACATGGTAAAATTCATATTACATATCTGATCAACCTTTGGGTGCAATATCAAACCAAGGATTTTAGAGCGAGGTATGGTATTGTTCGAAGGCTGTTTTGACACATGATATGGTTTTTACCATGTTAAAATCGATGTATTATATACTACCCCTGTACAGCTTTCAAATGGATTTCTGATAAAGTATCAGTGTTACATTTTTGAAGTGAATTACATGAAGAATATAAAGAAATGCTCCTTAACAATACTTAATTTTCAAGAACTGCAATGAGTGAAACAATGCATAGGCCTACATGTACATACTTTATGAATACATGTATTATAATTTTATGGTTACATTTTAGACAGTTCATTCAGTCTTAGTCAGTATATATGAGAAGCTGCATATGAACATGTCAAATTGAAACGCCTTTTCAGGTCAGATTTCATATACAATTAAATGATTATGAAACAGCAAATAGACATAATTCAGGTTCACAAATGTTAAATGGCACTGTACATAAGAAATCAAAATATTTTAAGAAACAGAACACTGTATCATACTCTCATGAAAAGGTCAAGGTAACGAACATTGATCGATCTCATTATTCCTAGGGGCCTCCGTGGCCGAGTGGTTAGTAGTAGTCCGGGATTCGAATCCGCGCAGCGCCACTCCGCCGTTGACCTTCCCTGTCTTTCGGGTGAGACAGTAAAAATCGAGGTCCCGCCTCACATTACGTTTTGGCACGTTAAAGAACCCTCCCTGCTCTACGGCCATAAGTGCCGAGCATAGGCAAAATCTGTCGCCCTTCACCGGCACACGACGACGTCTCTTTATGAGTGAAATATTCTTGAGTGCGACGTTAAACAACAATACAACAACAACATAATTCTTATAAGGAATGCAAAATAAGGAGCTGGACAACGCGTCACGCCAATGCCAAAGGTAGATTCGTTATTGCAAACGAAGAAATATTAGCGAAATTATATATTCGCGGATCCGTCTGTCGCTTTAAGAAATACATTGACCTTGGTTGATGTTGAATCTCTTTAAGCTATTCAATTTTGAGCTATTTCAATACATAAATACATGTATACGGTTATATTATTTGAACATGTGCACAATATGAACCTTATTAATGTTTCCTAAGTATATTACCTGGAACAGTCGCCCAATGATAAGATCTGGTAGTGGATAGAGGCTGCCCAGCTGTAATTGAATAAAGGAATTAAATGTTGTACAAATTATATATACTCTCAAAAATTCGGGCAAAATTAAGGAAATTTCGTTGTTTTGAACATTTGATTTGAAGATTTGGCATTCCTGAATCTAAATCTCAATCCCTAAAAATGTAAGCAGACTTCCGTCTGATGGGAATAATTTTTACATTGTACATTATTATTGAATTTCAATCGTAAATTACCCCCCCCCCCCTCTCTCCCTCTCTTCCTCCCTCTCTCTCTCTCATTTTCGAAACCTCCCGAATAATATGATTTTATCTATAAAACAAAGTAAACACTCATTACGTTAATCGGGAATCGTTTAATGTTTAAGCTCGTCCCGAACTTCCCATCTAAAACATTTAAATTTGAATATTTTTTTGAAATATTTCCTAGCAAACCCTGTAATGAAAGTATATTGTCCAATCACTGAAGTTCCAAGAATACTCACATTGGCATAAAGAACAAAACTGTTTACAGTTGGCTTTCGCCCATATAGGTATGGTTTTACAAATGTTTAGGCCGTAAATAGAACAGTCAGGGTCTACGTCGACACACTGTTGGGACGACACTTGTGCTGATGCATGCGTTTTAGCTGTTGTATTTGGGTTTGTAGAAGTTTTTCTGGTCGTTGTTACTGATGAAGCAGCATGAGTCACTAAAAAAGCAAATTTGAGGAAAATCGTCAGATTCAAAAATACACAGAACGTGCATAGCATGTTTTCAAAGATGTCTAATCCTTGCATTATGGTAAATAAAACAAATCAAAATATGGTATTACCTCAGGGTTTTTGTTATTAGAAGTAATACCTTAGTCCAATTGTGTCGCTTCGCTTGAGGACTTGGGGCCTCCGTGGCCGAGTGGTTAGCGTGTTCGACTTCGAG
Source organism: Pinna nobilis (assembly GCA_016161895.1). Lineage (NCBI taxonomy): Eukaryota > Metazoa > Mollusca > Bivalvia > Pterioida > Pinnidae > Pinna > Pinna nobilis. Next base: position 3,964 of record JACSZP010016010.1, on the reverse strand, counting down.
CCGAGAGGTCCGGGGTTCGGTTCCCGCAGCGCCACTCCGCGGTTGGCCGCCCCTGTTTTTTGGATGAGACAGTAAAAACCGAGGTCCCGTGTCACAGTAGGTATCGGCACGTTAAAGAACCATCCCTGCTCTACGGCCAGCAGTGCCGAGCATAGGCAACATTTGTCGCCGTTCACCGGCACACAGTGACGTCTCCATATGAGTGAAATATTCTTTAGTGGGACGTTAAACAACAACACAACAACAACAACAACAACAAGCTTGTGGACTTGATTGTGATTGGCGAGGGCGAGGCTTATAACACTTTAAAATTAAAAAGAATACATGTTCCATGAAAATTTAGGTTTCTATTTATTTTCATATTTGTACTTGGAACGACTAATTTTTAATTGATTAGGTTGTGTGATTATTGTGCCAAAGAAATAAACCAAATCGACTAGCCTTGACATTTGATGAATAACACACTGATGTGGTTTTTATAAATTATGGAGGGAGTAAAACATAAGACGTGGAGTTGAGTCACCAAATTGAAAGTATAACAGTATGCCAAATTTGATACCTCTGCTAAACACGACTCAAAAGGTGTCGTTCTTCAGATTTTGAAAAGGTGTTTAAAATAAAGTTGTTGTTGTTGCGTTATTGTTTAACGTCTTCGCCGTCAGGTATCTTCATTTTATAATTTATGTGTTATGCAAGAACATTTTCATGTCAGGAATGTTTAATTTCGAGATCCAGACAACGTACCAATAAACTACTTACACAGGGAGACGTTGTTTGAGGTTTTAAATGGCCACTTTAAATATCGTGTAGATGATACAGAAAATTCCTTAAATAAATTCCCCCTCCTGATGATTTTCTCGAGCACGACAATTAACAGGGTATACAGTGTGCTATCCAGATCAAAAACATATTTCCAATCGTCATTTTTGAGATCGTAGGACGCAAGAAGATAAAAATCAAATAAAATCTACATTTCCTTTCCATTCTCTCTATAAATATTGTTTATAAAATGGGTCGGTCTTAAAACAATCCTACTACTAAAGGATTTATTACAGAGCTTTCAACGGAATCGCTTAAAATTAAATCCCTTGACAAAACACATTAATGAAATGCGTAGTGGGTCTTTGAAGTGCAATGCATTGCAATAAAGAAAATTGATATTACTTCAGCCAGAATATATCGAAACATGTTTTTTCTTATGAGATAAATAGAAAGACGACGATGTAACTTATGGAAGTTGTTGGTTGGTTGTATCATTGTTAACGTCCCATTCAAGAATCTTTCACCTATATGGAGACGTCACGTTGTGCCGATGAAGGGCGACACATTTTGCCAATGCTCGGTACTTATTGGCGTATAGCAGGGAGGGTGTGACATGGGTTGTGGTTTTTACTGGAATAGGCTCCAAAACATGAAAACCAATCAGAAATTCGAACACGCCTCTTTTTAAATGAATTTAGCTTCTAACCATTTGTTTCATATACGCTAAAATGCATATATCGGCGAATTAATAAAGGAGTATAGACTCCATGGCTTGGCACTTGTCCGAAAATTCCTCAACTCTAGCAAAAACAGAATCACGATAGGCAGAGAAGGAGAGGTTGAGAAAATTCTCAAAGGTAAGTAAATTCTCAAATTTTATGGTACCCAGCCCAGATTCACCAGGTACAAAGATTGTATTTTTTACAATATTAATTGATGATTTTTTGTTGACAGCTTTACACTCACCACTACAGAATCCACAGTACTTAGCGCAGTTACCAGAGGCCCACGATGGATATTGTGTGCAGATGGCAGCACCATAGCTTTTACAGTTGAGTAGGGCGTCGACACAAGGACCTGGAATTCGAAGAAAACATCCAAATAATTCTCTATTTTATTCCAATTAACGTACACAATTTTTAAAATGTATATAGAAAGGGAAAAGAAACAAACAGTTAGCGATCTCATAATTTCTATAAGAAATGCAAAATATAGAGTTTGGTAAACATGGAACCCTGATCACTCCAAGGCTGGGATCAGGTGCCTGCGAGGAGTAACGTCACGTCCGCCGTGAGCTCTATATCTTGATCAAGTGAACAGAGAAATCCGTAGTCAAAATCAGTGTCTAAAGAAGGTCTAGCAAGCAGTACAATTCAGACAGCATGCGACCCAGTGATAGGTCGTATTGTCAACCAGATCATTGTACCGACCGTAGAATTTAGAAAAAAAACTGACTATAACCAGGACTGTTGAAACCCCTGTAATGAACACATATTGAGTCATCATCAATTGCTAGAAATTTGGCTTGATTTTTACGACAATTGCGCAGTGAGAATTATTTCTCGTATTCACACTGTGATACGGATCCTTAGTTTTATGGTTCATTCTGACCGACCCACAGCTTTAATTCTAATACCGGAATGACAAAGTTGCTACCAATTGTCAGGAGTTAGGTTTACCGCTGTCCGGACTCTTTCTTATCTTTCATATGCTCGCTCTAAATATAAAAACACCAACAGATTCAGGGTACCTTTCTAAAGAAACTAAGTACAATTACGTGTGAACATGACTGTTTTCTTTTGTGTGACTAGTGGAGGAGACATTCATCTCCGTTATTTCGAAAATGAGATTTGAATTTTGACATACGTGAATTGACATTGACAACGTTTTCAATGGCATTGAGTCCACGAACATTCAAACAATCCTGTGTGTTTCTAATACAGCGCATATTTCAATCTATAAAATAAACGACCGCCGTTGCCTAGTTTTTAGCGTGTTTGTCTTCTGGTCATGGGTCCGGGGTTCGAGCACGAGCCGTGCTGCGGTCGGCTGTGCAAGTCTTTCGGATGAGAGAGTAAAATACGAGGTGTCGAGACGTTAAAGAACGTTCCCTGCTCAGCGGCCATAAGCGCCGATCATTGGAAGATTTTGTCGCCTTTCACCTGCACACGCTGACGTCTCCGTATAAGTGAAAGAGTGGGGCGTCAAACATCAATTAAACCAACCAACCTTATATGATAAGAAGAGGGTGTATAAATGAAATGCTTTATTCGGAAAAAATGACAAAGCAGTATTTAGCAGTTAGAATAAATTAAAAAAATTACTTATAATCGATTATTTTCTATGATGTTTATCTGCATGCCTTATCGTTTATTTCAACATTCTGATTTCTTATTAATTTTATTACTGTTTGTTTGATCTACTTGTTATTTCAGCATCATTTCACTTAGGTTATTGCGGAATCAAAGTGTGGCATGAATTAGAAGTTTTGACCCTTGCTGTAGACGTTTTTATCTGATGAAGATTTTGTAAATTTCATCCTTTAATTATTGCTCACGAATGAAAAGAACTGTTTATCGATTGGTCATGTCGCTGACAGACCGATGTATCCCTCGACCTTGCGATCTGCAAAGGACTGGATCTCAATTGGTCATATCGCTGACAAACTGACCTATCCCTCGACCTTCCGATCTGCAAAGGGCTGGATCTCAATTGTTCATGTCGCTGATAGACTGACCTAATCCTCGACCTAGTGATCTGCACAAGGCTTGATCTCAATGGTTATATCGCTGACAGACTGACCTATCCGTCGACCTCGCGATCTGCAAAGACTTGATCTCGACTGGTCATGTCGCTGACAGACCGACCAATCCCTCGACCTTACGATTTTTCAAATGAGCATGCAATATCTGCGGTTTTTCAATTCCCAGCCTTCGGATAGAAATTGAAGAAATGTCCCTTACCTTTTATTATTTGTGTTGTTGTAATTTGCGTCGGTGGTGGCGGTGTTTTTCCTTGTGTTTGCGGTGCGTTAGTCGGTTGCGGTGGTGTTTTCCCATTATTTTGCTGTGCGCTATGAAGTAGTGGTGGCGTTTTGCCCTGTGTTGTTGACATTGTAGTTGTATGCCCTTGAGAGGTCGCCGGACCTAGACAACAACAAGGGAATTTTTCTCTTCTATTGTTATATATATATATATATCTA
>JACSZP010016009.1:0-17058 GCA_016161895.1 Pinna nobilis | reverse complement strand
GCGGTCGGTGTGCAGGTCGGCGGAGAGCCTGGCCGAGCAGGCAAGCCAATCGTCGGGGTCCTCCATATGAGTGAAATATTCTTGAGTGGGACGTTAAACAACAACGCAACAACAACAACAATAACTGCGGGGATTCATAAGAATATTGTAATTGTTCTTTAATTTATACGGTTTCGCACAAGAATGATTTGTCATGTCTTAAAAATAAAGCTTTTCATTTTTCAAGGCTTGAAAACAAAAATTGCGAAGACATTTACATAACTACTCCAAAGAGGACTGATGTCAACAACATCCAAAACTGTGGTGACCAAGAAATACTCATAAACAAAAGCAAAGTTATGACGTCATTTCCGTATATTGCTTCCGCTGCTACATGGTCTTGGGTAAGTGACTACAAATCTACAAGACCGAACTTCGTGTATAAATAGCCATTGTATAAGTAGTGATCTCCCTTTATCAGATGAGTTTGAATTTCAGTTTTTTTCATCTGTAAGTTGATTACAGCTATCGTCAAATAACGGACAATATTGGAAATTTAAAAATCAGAATAATAACGGTCTTGGCAAATGTATAAGTTTTCTTTTACTGGCCTGTATTTCATTATTCCATGGACTTCATATATATGTGGCTCCGGAAATTTATTTTGGCGAATCGATTGCTATGTAATTATTCAGGACACTATATTTTCACGCGTGTTGATGTTAAGTATAGTAAGCTATATTGTATAATATGTGTTAATATCAGGTTAGTATATTTAGCGAGAACTTAATTTTCGCGAGTAAGCGCTCTCGCGTAATAACGCAAAAAGAGTATTCTCGCGAATAAAACTGAATTTACAGTAACAGTGGAGGTTGATCCCGTCAGGACATCTGGTCCCATCCCATTGTAGATCGACAATTGTTCTTCATACTAATACCATGGTTATTCTTACTGTGTCGTATTTGTTGAAGTACTCAAACCTTCTCTATGTAATGTTTAACTTGCACTTGTGTTTGATGCGATATTTCTGCAGAATGAAACAACTTTTACTGTGAATGTTAACGATGCAGACGTCAAAAACAGTGATCTCATGGATGCGAGGACTTTCTCATTCCCTATTCGCCCGGCTCAAAACCTTTCAATAGCTGAACCAATATCTGTTCCAGTATCTTCATACACAAAGTAAGTAGACGTATATTTGCATATTGCCCGCCAGGTATCTGTCACATATACTTACTATTGACAGTAGTCCTAGGCGAGTTAAGTACGGTATAAATATGCGTTACAGCAATTTAATAAAAAAAAAGTTGATTGTAGAAGATACCAAGGGGGAATCAATAATTCAAAAATCCAAAGGCAGACGAAATTATGGCAAAAAAAAGAGACAACACAAACAGCTATCAATACAACAAGACGTGTAAAACCGAAAAATAAAGTAACACGAACCCCCTACTAAAATCAGGGGTGAGTTCAGATGCTCCGGAAGGGTTAGCAACTCCTGCTCTAATAAGACATTTAAAATGAGCGTATTATCATATGCTCATGTATAGTAGTGAATTATTAAAAAGATGTTTCAATTTGTTGTTTTGGTCAAAACATTTGACTGTATACAGATTGAAAGACATCACTCAGCCCGCACGGCGTAATTTGGGGTTCTTGAAAACATTCCATCTGATAAACCGCAGGAGGCATTTTTCTATGTTTTAAAACCTGTAACTTACCGGCAAAACGAAAGAAAATACGGTGTTCAAAAGGCGATTATCTCCCTACATGGGCCATATATATCTTCCTTCAATGTCTATCGGCACACTGGTACATGATGATCGGACAAGAGGATATGGTTAGATATGTATTCATACACAAATTCTAACTAGAACTTTATAAACCGCCCTCTTTTAGAAAAACCATCTAACACATTCTAAGTCGACAAATTCTCCGCAAAGTCAAAATAAATAAAATCAATTTCGCAATGAAGCTATCAATTTTGTATATATGATATAATGTAGTTAATGTCAATATTTCATAAAGAGACTTCGACTTCCCATTGGAGGACTTCTGTATTTTTACTGATAAGTTTTCTTTAATCTTGTAGCCTGACTGTGGAGTTACTTGTATGGTGCGGATCCGGATACTATGGCATAAATTGTAATTGTCATCCCGTCAACAGTCACATGTTGTGTCATGCTGATTCTGACCAGCATTATTGTGCTCCTGGTAAGTATAGGATGTGACGTAATATGGTCCATACCGACTCCAGGTAAATAAAGGTCATTTCAAAGCGTGTATTGGGTAGCATTTTTGAAGTGAAGACTTAAGAATTCATCAAAATGCAGTAAAAGCATTAACCAAAATAAGTGAGGGCCGTCTTACAGACCAGGGGGCATATTGTCTTTATCATGTAGTCCACAATGGTAACTAAAGTAAAGTATCTTAACTTTCGACTCTCAAATAACCTAGATTCCTCTTTAACTCAACTGATCAGGTCTAAATTATGGAAAATCTACCTACCTATCCAAATCTGTTTATACTTGACGCGTTATAGAGTTTACATATACAGTCCAACCTGTCTTAGTGACCCACTCAATTAAAATAAAACTTGTCTTATGTGACCTAAATGAGAGGTTCCCAAAGTGCTTTTTGTTTTCCATATAAATTACCTGAATTAAGAGACCACCTCTCATATATGACCCTTTTTGCTCCTTTCCATCGACGGTCTCTTAGAACAGATTTCACTGTATATTCAACGATAACCGTCTAAAATATTAATCTTTTTCCTGGAAAATAATCAATGTTAATGAAGAGTATATTTTGTAGTATTCGTGGCATTAATTGTAATTAGTATCTAAATTGCCCGGTACTTTAATTCCTTACTGAGAGAATATTTACAGTGTTAAGATCCATGCATGTTTTTTTTAGCCTATCCTATTCTATAGTGCATAAATTATCTTGCCGTATTAGAGATTCAACTATGCAAGGGTACCTCCTACTTGTTTCTGATTATTTATGTTACAGGATGGACGGGGAAGTTATGTAACACAGAAATAGATGAATGTTCTTCGTCACCATGTGGTCATGGAACGTGCATGGATGGCCACAATAATTTTACCTGTTCATGTGACCACGGCTGGACGGATCCATTTTGTTCTACACGAATAGTAGATTGTACAACGTTTGATTGTGACCATGGACTTTGCAACTTAACAAGCGAAGGAGTCAATTGTCCGTGTGACATAGGGTGGTCAGGTATACACTGCGATGAAGATATTGATGAATGTCTATCAAATATTTGTATAAACAATGGTACATGCACAAATAGGAATGGTTCTTATTCCTGTAATTGTTCTCGCGAATGGGAAGGCCCAAATTGTGACGTCGATGTCAACGAGTGCGACTCATCGCCTTGCAGAAATAATGGAACATGCAAAAATTATGATGGCGGTTACACATGCAAGTGTGGTAGCGGATGGATAGGATCATTGTGTGATGAAGATATTGATGAGTGTATCCACAATAATTGCTCTAACAATGGCATGTGTAGAAATTCAAACGGATCTTATACATGTATATGCAGAGGCGGTTGGACTGGAAAAGACTGTGAACAAGATATTGATGAATGCACTAATACCCCATGTTTCAATGGTGGCACTTGTGAAAATTTGAATGGATCATATATCTGCAAATGTCCATCTTTCTGGAACGGAAGTCAGTGTGATATAGACGTGGACGAATGTCTGTCATTCCCATGTCAAAACAATGGTGTGTGCGAGAATACGAATTTAGGTTTTATTTGTAATTGCACGGAAGGATGGGAAGGTCCAACTTGTGACTCAGATGTCAATGAATGCTTGAATTCGCCTTGCTTTACTGGTAGTACCTGTGTCAATGATCCCGGAACATTTCATTGTATTTGCGTTTCTGGATGGACCGGTCCTTACTGTCGAGATGACATAGATGACTGTTCGTCAAATCCATGTTCTAATAATGGAATATGTCAGAATTTCCCTGGCGGCTTTTTGTGTTCATGTCCTGCTGGATACACGGGGAAAATATGTACAGCAGACCTTGATGAATGCGCAACCGGTAATCCCTGTTTGCATAATGGAACATGCCACAATACACAAGGGTCTTTCAACTGTTCCTGTTCAGACAATTGGGAAGGGCACCTCTGTGACAAAGACGTAGATGAATGCGCCAACGGATCCCCATGTAAAAACAACGGAATATGTCTAAATATGGAAGGTGGTTTTCGTTGTGTGTGCCGTAGTCAGTGGACAGGAAAGGAGTGTTCAATAGATGTCGACGAATGCGAAACAACTCCATGTCAAAATAACGGGACATGTCATAATGAACAAGGCGGTTATAACTGTGTATGTCCAACTTCGTGGACTGGAAATGATTGTTCTTTGGACATAGATGAATGTCAATCAACTCCATGTAAAAACTCTGGGATTTGTGTTAATGAACAAGGTAGTTACAGCTGTGTTTGTTCACATTCTTGGACAGGTAGTGACTGTTCAATTGACGTCGATGAATGCAAATCGTATCCATGCAGAAATAACGGGACATGCCAAAATACAAAAGGGGGATACAACTGTGTATGCTTGCATCAGTGGACAGGGCAAGATTGTTCAATGGACTTTGATGAATGCCACTCAACCCCCTGCAAAAATAATGGAACATGTCTAAATATACAAGGTGATTTCAGGTGCACCTGTCCACTTCAGTGGACAGGGCTGGATTGTTCGGCGGATGTAGATGAATGTTTGTTGACTCCCTGCAAAAATAACGGTACATGTTTAAATAGACTAGGTGGATATGACTGTGTATGTCCGAATGAGTGGACTGGAAAAGATTGTACCTCGGACATAGACGAATGTCTTTCAAATCCATGTAAGAATTCTGGGATATGTCTTAATTTACAAGGCAGTGTAACATGTGTATGCTCAAGTCAATGGACAGGAATAGATTGTTCTGTGGATATCGACGAATGTCAATCCACTCCGTGCAAAAATAACGGAACTTGTCAAAATACACAAGGGGGCTATAATTGTGTATGTCCACATGAATGGACAGGCCTGGACTGTTCTGTGGACACGGATGAATGTCAATCAAGTCCATGCCAAAATTCCGGAACTTGTCAAAATATTCAAGGTGGATTTAAGTGTGCTTGTCCAAAGTCGTGGACAGGAACCGATTGCTCTATCGATGTTAATGAATGCAAATCTAATCCATGTAAGAATTCTGGAACCTGTCGGAATACAGAAGGTGGATTTAAGTGTCTTTGTCCTCATCAGTGGACCGGAAGTGACTGCTCTGCCGATGTTGATGAATGTCAATCGTCTCCATGTGAAAATAATGGGACATGTCTAAATTTACAAGGCAGTGTTAAGTGTGTTTGCTCAAGTCAATGGACAGGAGATGACTGTTCGATAGACGTCGACGAATGTCAATCCACTCCGTGCAAAAATGATGGAACTTGTCAAAATACGCAAGGGGGCTATAATTGTGCATGTCCATATGAATGGACAGGGCTGGACTGTTCTGTGGACACGGATGAATGTCAATCAAGTCCGTGCCAAAATTCCGGAACATGTCAAAATATTCAAGGTGGATTTAAGTGCGCTTGTCCCAACTCGTGGACAGGAACCGATTGCTCTATCGATGTTGATGAATGCAAATCTAATCCATGCAAGAATTCCGGAACCTGTCAGAACACAGAAGGCGGATTTAAGTGTACCTGCACCCATCAGTGGACCGGAAGTGAGTGTTCTGTCGATGTTGATGAATGTCAGTCGTCTCCATGTAAAAATAATGGGACATGTTTAAATATACAAGGCAGTGTTAAGTGTGTTTGCCCAAGTCAGTGGACAGGAGATGACTGTTCGATAGACGTCGACGAATGTCAATCCACTCCGTGCAAAAATGATGGAACTTGTCAAAATACGCAAGGGGGCTATAATTGTGCATGTCCATATGAATGGACAGGGCTGGACTGTTCTGTGGACACGGATGAATGTCAATCAAGTCCGTGCCAAAATTCCGGAACGTGTCAAAATATTCAAGGTGGATTTAAGTGCGCTTGTCCAAACTCCTGGACAGGAACCGATTGCTCTGTTGATGTTGATGAATGCAAATCTAATCCATGCAAGAATTCCGGAACCTGTCAGAACACAGAGGGCGGATTTAAGTGTACCTGCACCCATCAGTGGACCGGAAGTGAGTGTTCTGCCGATGTTGATGAATGTCTTTCGTTTCCATGTAAGAATTCTGGGACATGTTTAAATGTACAAGGCAGTGTTAAGTGTGTATGCTCAAGTCAATGGACAGGAATAGATTGTTCTGTGGATATCGACGAATGTCAATCCACTCCGTGCAAAAATAACGGAACTTGTCAAAATACACAAGGGGGCTATAATTGTGTATGTCCACATGAATGGACAGGGCTGGACTGTTCTGTGGACACGGATGAATGTCAATCAAGTCCGTGCCAAAATTCCGGAACTTGTCAAAATATACAAGGTGGATTTAAGTGTGCTTGTCTCAATTTGTGGACAGGAGCCGACTGCTCTGTTGATGTTAATGAATGCAAATCTAATCCATGCAAGAATTCCGGAACCTGTCAGAACAAAGAAGGTGGATTTAATTGTATCTGCTCCCATCAATGGACCGGAAGTGACTGTTCTGTCGATATAGACGAATGTCAATCTTCCCCATGTAAGAATTCTGGGACATGTTTGAATGTACAAGGCAGTTTTAAGTGTGTTTGCCCACGTCAATGGACAGGGACTGATTGTTCTGTGGACGTTGACGAATGCAAATCCACACCATGCAAAAATGATGGAACTTGTCAAAATATTGAAGGCAGTTTTATGTGTGCTTGCCCCAGGCAGTGGACAGGCAATGACTGTTCATTAGACGTCAATGAATGCACATCATCGCCATGCAAACATTCTGGAACATGTCTCAATACACAAGGTGGATATAAATGTGTTTGTCCAAATGTCTGGACAGGAAATAATTGTTCAATTGACGTAGATGAGTGTAAAACTCCTGAAATTTGCCGAAACAATGGAAATTGTCAAAACTCGATTGGTGGATTTATGTGTTCATGCAGTGCTGGCTATACCGGGAAAATATGCGACACTAGAATATCCGTCATTCAAAAAAGAACAACATCGCATGTGAAGCCGTCTACTTCTTTTGGAGAACATAATCACGGTAAGACGCATATCTTCAAATCAAATACTTTTGCAAAAAACCTTTTCTAAATACATGTACTGATAATTTTTGTTTGTTTTCTTTTGCTATACGCCACATCCGACAATCTTAGTTTTTAACTCGAATACCTATGTCCCCGGGAAGACACCAACGTTCTTCCGCAAGTAAATTAGCAAACTGTCTCACCTTATCAACTTAATCAATTTACGTTTATCAGAGGTGAGGGACTGGATGGTTTAAATTGCTTATATCAAATCAATCAAGTGATCTGTTGGCGGCGTATGCCCGTTATAATCCAAGATTCGGCAACAATATAGCAGATGAACTCAAATGAATATTTTTGCACATTATACGATCTTTAAGGCACAATTCTGTTTAAACACTATTGAACATGGTTACCTGTACATAGAAACGACTTTTATCCATTTCTGTTCATTTTAATGTTCTTAATCATTATCTTTACTATTATTTTAAGTGGCCGCCGTGGCTGAGTGGTTAGCGTGTTCGACTTCGAATCGAAGGGCCGGGAATTGAATCCGCGCAACGCCATGCTGCGGTTGGCCGTCCCTGTCTTTCGGGTGAGACGGTAAAAACCGAGGTCCCGTATCACAGCCGGCGTTGGCACGTCAAAGAATCCTCTCTGCTCTACGGTCATAAGTACCGAGCATAGGCAAAATTTGACGTCCAGCACAGGGCGACGTCTCCATATCAGTGACATATTCTTTAGTTGGACGTAAAACAATAACAACTATTATTATATATTCATATTTATTATGATTGTGACTGACATTTTGAATAATTTGGTCATCGATATCATTTGTTCCCATTTTTCATTATCAAAATTACCATGATAACAATTAAAATTATCATTATCAATATCTCAGTATTATCGACTTCATTGTGTTTATGACAATCGATGTTGTTACGTTCGTTACTGATATCATTACTATAATGATTAATATTACCAAAGTCAAAGATACCACTTCTTTACCTTCATTATATTTGCTGTAATTTCTCCCTTTCCACAATAAGCTTTGATTTGGCGAATCCGTTATAAGTTATTTAATGCTATATAATCATTAGCGATGTTATAATTTGGTAAATTTAAATCTACATTTAAGTGACCTAAACAGTATTATGCATATAAATATCGGGCTCAAAGATTAAGCAAGACGTTTATTTTCCCGTTTTTATGCATATATAAAACAATCGCGAAAAATGGGATTTAAAGTACTCAGTTTAAATTACTTAGTTTACTTCTGTTACGATTCAATGTTTTAATCTTATATATAACATTTTCAGTGCTTGTACTACAATTTGATGTCTATGTTTCGGAGGATATGAAACCTGCAATTTTGAAAGGCTTGACAGAATTGTTGACCCCGACATGTAGGAATAAATTGACTGTTGATGTATCAGAGGTGCAACTTATGTAAGTATTACCACGAGTGCTATGTTATACTACCCCTATCATTACCTGTTTAACGACGTATCGTTAGCAGCAGTTTAACGGCCAAATCATACGTAAGCTGTGTGATCTTATAATTATTCTCAATTTAAAAAGTATAAACACAAATCTACTTGTGATATGCTACCCTACATATGATTTTTTTCTAATCCGATGCATACAGTTTTGTAACAATCCTCACATTAATGTTGTTATTGCTTTTTTCATTGTTATTGTTATTTTGTCACAGTAGGTGTTGGCAGGTTGCTCAATGGCCGAGCATAGACTAAATTGTGTCGCCCTCCACCGCTTACGAAGACGTCTCCATATACGTGAAAGATTCCTGAGTGCAATGTTAAACAACAATATACAAACAAAACAAAACTGCTGTTGTAACCATTATCTAGATCTGTGTTTGTTTCTGTTATTTCCCTTTTCAACAACAGGTCTGACTATTAACTTTGTGGCTAGATTTAGCCATTATCTATGCGTGCTTCTATTATCCCCCTTTTCAACAACAGGTTTGACAGTATTAACTTCGTGGCTAAATGCGGCAATGACGTCATTGATGCACAGCAGTTCGGCACTTTATTGAACAAGACATCGGACGAGGAACTATCTAAGCTCTTCCCTTTACCACTGATAGGGAAATCATCAAGACAAGCGTCAAAGCAAACAGAAAATAAGGTAATTGCTTCCTACCTATGATTAGAATGTTTATCTAATCATAATAACGATCATCGCCCACTTGGCTATTCTGGATAAATAATTCCCTGGATAAGTGAGGAATATGTATCAGTTTACTCGGGTTAGTTCAACTTTTAAACAGTAAAGTAGTCGGATCGTTATAATGGTTAGTCCAAATTTGTCAACATACATAACTAACTGCATGTACTACGAAGTTCACGGCGTGGTATTTTAATTGTGAAAAGGTAATTGTTATGGAAAATATTAAATTTATTAACATATTGAAAAATAGTGCTGTCATTACGGTAGAATAAAATCAAATATAATATGTTATTCAACAGAATTCTACCTTCAGTGACCAAATTTTCCTTATAATTTTAGAACTGGGTTTCAAGTAACTGGTATATATTGGCCGCAGCAGGTGGTGGTTTGGTTGTCGTCCTTGTCGCTGTATTGATCACCTACAAAATCAAAAGGTAAGTACAGTCTTACCTGCCTTAGCGACCCATTGAATTGGACCTGAAAGGACAACCTGTCTTACATGACCTGGTTTCCAAAATGGCTTTTTACTTTATAAATCGCCTGAATTAAGGAAAACCTGTATTATGTGACCCCCTTTTAACCTTCATTTGGACAGTCTCTTAAAGCAAATAAGACTGTACAGATATGGTACATTTCTTTGAAAGAGTCATTGATCTATTAATTATCGTTTGTCAATATAAGTGTCATGCTTGGGTTTTGTCCTATATCGTTAGTAACTTCAATAGCAAATTTTTGAATTGCACCATGTCCGTCATTTTCGGTTCTCTAAAATCGACTTAATTTGCCAAACAACACGAAGTGCCAGCGAGGTCACTTCCGGATTTCGATAGTTTAATTTTCTTAGTTATATTTTATCTGCAAAGTACTAGGTTTTTATTCAGTGCATGAAAGGTGTCTCACAGAAGACCAAAGCTCTTAAACAAAGTTTCCAAATCGGTTTATGTAAATTTATTTTCAAAGACAATGGCAAAATCAGCCTAACTGATTTTTTTCAACTGGAGTGGGACTTCGTATGTGGAACTAGTCGCTCGCGGCGCCCGTAGTTCCGGACTGTAAACAGTATCGGATCGACTTAAAACTCTCCTTTTGAGTTGTAAGAAATGTAGCACGGCAGGAAAAGTTCATACACGTTCATCGCTATAGACAAATTTTTGCATTTCAGTTGAATGTTTTTTAGATAGATAAAGTTAATAACAATGCAAAGATTTGAAGCACCTAATCATCGGAAACTTGATGAGGTAAAGGCTCCAAGCAATGATCAATCGCATAACTTCTATAAAGAGTACAACACGCTCATGTATATCGAATTAGTCAAGAGACTTATACTCCATACGTATGTGATGGAATATTGCTACATAAATATGGGATACAGACGATGGTGAAGCTGAAGTCATGAAGTTGAATTGTTAGATTACCGTTAATTTGTCTCGTCTTTGACATAAAGGATTTTCATATAAATCCCCCTAGGAAACAATATGTTGTTGTATCGATGTTCGGCGTAACTTCCAAGAGCCTTCCAATTACATGCAGGCGTCACTAATTCGGGCAAAGGCGGTCTTGTATTTGGCACATACGGCCATTGAGCAATGAACGCTTTTAATGTGCCGATAGCTTCTATGACACGAGAAATCTTTTTTTATTGTTAATTAATTTTTTTACCGTTTCATCCGACGGATAGGTTAAAAAATCAGTCACCTATGCTGAGTGGAATCGAACGTACCGTATTAGGTTTTGATGGTAAACGCGTTGACCACGGAGACACTACTGCTGTTACTAGTCGCATGTTATTTATAACCTATACTTAGTCGAGTATCGTCGATGGTTAGATTATACTGACAGGGCAAAAAGAGCCCAACGTGAATGATTATCTTGAGAAAATTGAATAATTAATATTTATACGTCCACAATATTTATTAATTCCAGAATTGGCACCAAACAATATCTTACAGGGTGAAGCCGTTTTCTCCTTCACTCGGGTGTACTGCTACTATCAACTTCAAACTAAAAAGACATTACCCTGTGTGGTGTTATCGCCCCTGTTTTGTCGGATGACGTCATAATCGACATAAGCACTTCCTTAAATCGCATACAAGTTTGCAAAATTCCAAAGTCTAAGACATCATTTCATTGTGATGTTAAAATCATGCGAACAGAGTATGTACAGCCTAGTCCCGAAAGTGGCGTTTGCTTTGGGTGAACAAGAACAGTATTGACACTTTTTGGAAAGAGGGATATAAAAAGCATTTTCTCGTTTCTGTATTTTAAAGGATATATTTTCTTATTTTTGTTTTAAGGAGAAATGGACCACAATACAGAAAGAATTTTTCAAATGAGGAGAAAACCTTTACACTAGAAACAGATGGGATGTCAGGGGTACAAATAGGAAATCCGCTGTATGATTCAACATCTACTGATATATGATGGCAGTGAGTTAGATCTGAAGTTGACTGTTGAATTCATACAAACTGCTGAAGAATAAAGGTCTGTGGTATAAAATAGAGAAAAAGACTCCTCCAGAATATCTGGTCCCATCTCGTTTGCTATTCCCAATTGCTTTATCGCATTGATGGCGTGATTAGTCCATGCCAATCATGTCTTATAGGACTTGGAGATTCGAATATCCATTAATTTTCGTTCGATCCATATGCTAATTCATTTTATGTGGGTACTTGCTATTTTAATGATGTTATTAACGTCTGTTCTGCTGATTGATAAGTGTATTGTACGTATTGACGATATTTTGGCTTGGGATCTATTTTGACAATTCAAAACATTAAATATTGACCTATTTTTGTGTGGAATTCCCTTATTTCTACTATTGCTGTAGAGCGAACGTGACTAGGTTTGCTAGCAAGCTGTAGATACTGACTCTTCCCGGCACCCGATATCTCTCTTTTTTCACTTTCACTTCCGGTCTTATGTAGATTTTCATTTTGTTTTATTTTCCAAGTTTTCTGTATTATTACCAATTTAATATATTCAATGTTGAATACTCCTTTCTCATATGATCAGAAAAAATAAACTTTTAAAAACAGTACCAATTGATATTCCAGACGTCCTTTGTGATAATAAGTTGAAAAAAGAGTCTTAACACCATTAACCAATTATGAATCACGCACGAGATTTGGCCAGGTGTCTGGATTGACATAGAATCCCATGTAAGCTTGCTCCACCCAAATGTTCAATGGAAACCTTTGTATTTTAGTGACATTATAAGATCCGTAATGACGCGATAAAAAGACAAGAATTCGTTGCTAAAGTTGTTAAATCATTTTCGGTTTTTTTATAGTTGTTGTCTTCGGTTTTATTACAACTGTTGTTGTAATATTATGTTATTTTTTGTGCATATGTGTAATCATACCACAGTGGCATCGAAGTGAAATAAGCTCCTGGGATTTTGACCAACGATATGGGTTCCATTCCGATGAAGTTACTGGGTTATAGATATTAATGTACCAACCTATCCCATCCCACGGGACCTTGGCACTGTCTCATTTAGAGGAAGGGGAAAAACCAGCAGCAACAACACAGAAACCCGAGCATAGTTACTGAATGTTAAGCGCTATCAATCTTCCTAGGGGTAAGAACAGTCTCTTGAGGCCCTGTCACTCTAAGATCTAAGTCCAATTTTGACTAAAGTTTTCCTTTCGCGAAATCCAGACCATGAAACAAGAATTTACTTAAGTCTGAATAAATCTAAATTCTAATTGGCTGAGAAGCTGGAGCTGTAGAAATTCTCGGACTTGAGTAAATTCTTATGTTTTATGGTTCCCAGCCCAGGGCATTCTAAACTAAACGCTACGAATCTTCCGCCGGGTTATGACTATTTCTTATCATTGCTTAGACCAGAACCCTGGGCATTCTGGTCCGAGCGTTTAAAACTCAATTTTCAACGGCTCACTATTGCCTCTCAAGACATAAACTAAGCTAACAAGGCAGAGAATTTTTTTTATCAAAATACCATCACATACTCCTTGGAAGATCAAGAAAGATAACTCTGTCATTGAACTAGATATTTGGCGTTAAAGTGTTTTGTACTATTATGTGACTACAGAATGATTGGTTTTCAAATTAATGTAAATATACATGTATACACCTCTGATGGACTCTCAGTATACTTATGTCTTTCATTGTCTATTTTTTTCTAGATACAATATGAATCACGCAACAGAATTGTTGACACATAAACTTATCCCTAGGTTCGTGTTATTATTGATTTGAAAGTTGAATATGTGTAGATTTGGGCATATATGAAAATCTGAGCTCTATGCAACTATATGTATACATTGTATACGATATGAAAGAGAAGCATGTAAATTAGGTTTAGATTTTATACTTAGATTAGAAATTCAATCCAAATCCATTAATTTGAATAGTCATTATCTAAAAAATAAAGATAAAAGTTCACGATGGGCTGATTTTCTTATCATTTGGTCATGTAATAAGATTTCATCCTTGTTTAGAAATTATGGATGTATGGTGTTAATTTTGTAAATGAAATTATGAGCGTAAATCTACATTTGTATTAGATATATTTTACTATGTATTGAATGTGAGTATGATGTAATGTATTGAATTTTATACCATTCTGTATACATGAATTAGAATTAATTTGCAAAATGTATATTTTTTTTTTATTTGTGGTAAACAGTTCATATTTGTAATATTTTGTATAGAATACATTAAATTAGTTGATCATATTTCTAAAAACAATATTGTTATTTGAGTTATTTATTTTAATATTAATTTGAGTCAAATGCTTATTATGAAGCGGAATATTTTAAAGATACAACATTATAACAATAAATTTTACAGCTCTCAGTGCGTTCGCCTTCTGATTGCGAGTTCGAATCCGAGCCACGCTACGGTTGATTGTCCTTGTCTTTCGGATAAGACAGCATAAACTCAGTCCCCGTGTCACAGTAGTTTTCGGAACGTTAAAAATCCCCCTGCTCTACCTCCATGCCCTTCTTCGGCACACTTCGACGTCCCCATATAAGTGAAAAATTCTGGAGTTGGGTGTTAAACAACACTACAACCTATCCAGCAAGCACTAAAAGTCACAATATAAATGTACAGATGAAGTTAAAGACAAGTAGGCTACGTAAAAGGTTTACAATTCTAACCCTATTCTAAAAGGGGATAATTCTTAGATTAAAACATATCATGACAAAAAATTAAAAATATCATAAGTGTAACATAAATTATATATTTCATCGCCTAAATTACAAAGCCAATCGTCCCAAAATCGAATTAAAAAATTAAATGCTGAAACTTAAGAACTTGCCAGTTATGACTCACACATCCAAAATGAACAAGGAAAGACATTTTCAATGCAGGTAACATACTTACTAGTATTTAATATATCTTTACTACAATATATATGTGTGTGTGTGTGTGTGTGTGTGTGTGTGTGTGTGTGTGTGTGTTTGGTAAAGAGAGGATAAATACAATAGTAGTTATTAACTGGTAAGCATTTTATTGAAATAACATACTAAGTTGCCTGTATGTAAGGGTCGGTAGTGTCTTATAGATACATGCTCTGTTCTCTGCGCCGTCACCCTATAGTTTGCATGTGGTCGACACAAATATACTCCCGCATAGGTTCTCTTTTCAACTGAGACCTCAAATCACAACGTTTTATATCTAATATGTATATAAGATCATAAATACCCGAAGTTTGCACCATTATTTCTCCAATTTGTGTTTTAAAAAATCAAACTCAAAAAGGAGGAATTCAAGCTCATCAAACAAAATAAAATATCTTGGTCGTGTTATGTATTTTGTAATCAACAATATTTCACTTCTGAGAGCGATTAAGATTCATGAAAGGTAGTTCTTAAAGAATTAGAAAAAAAAAATACCTGGATGATAGATAAAAGTTTCGCAATTTTGAAAGCAAAAGCCACATGTTTTACACCAGAATATATCCTGCATTTCCTTTGGGATTAACATTGAAAACATGAAGTTTAAGTATGTATTTATTTACTGACAGTTATAATTTCATTTACGCAAAACAACATACCACAATCCGTTTGTCATTATTGTGGACTACTTAGATCTCACAGCAGAGATCACCTGACCAGTTGGACAATTTGAAATTATTCTTTGAGATGTTCTTAACAACGAAGAGTAGAAAATGATAAAGGGAATAATCACACAAGCGTGCTGAATACAGCATATAATAACATTGGTTGAATACTAACAGCTGACTAACTATAAGACTAAATGGAAAATAGCATACCCAGTATGCATTTATATTTATAATTTACAACAGTTCAGACATCCATCAGTGAATAGCAATCTATTCGATAAAAAATAAGTTTTTGTCGGTTGACTTACAATCCTACACAACAAGTTTTGTTTTACGTAAAATATTGGATACGTCATTTGGTTTTAGCGATGATTGAACATGGCATTAGGATAAAAATGTTATTGCATATCAATCAATGGTTTGGTTAATACGAAAAGTTAACTAAATAACAACATTAATTGTTTTGTATTTGTCTTTGTAAAGATCTCTGGACACAGAATTTGTTATATTCACACATAATACTGACACGCTACACTAGATAAAACTGACTACTTGTACTCGATGAACGATATATTTATGAAATTGACATGGAATGAACAATAGAATGAAGTTGAGGTTGTTGAAATAAGTTTAGGTGAATCACAGTCACATAAGAATGAAGATTGATGAAACATAAATGATGTCATCACAGATCAACCTGCCGAGGACTTGCTTCATGTAAAGGTTCAACTTCAACTGCAAAGAAACAGAAAGTGGTACAAGAAAATATATATGGAAAATAAAAGCATACACTTGTTAAAAAATGTTTAAAATATGAATTCAAATAAAGCATTGGCATTAATTTGTTCACTACCAAAACTTTAACTAGATTCGTTTTCTTTAGCAGCGATTGTATTACTGACTTCCAACTATAGCTTTCCAAATGTTTCCTTGCCACTATTCTTCATTTCTAACTCTTTATTCATTTAAAATGTATTTTCTGTTGAGATACAGGTAAATTAGCGATCAATCTTATTACTTCGTGATCAGCCTACAGCTAGAAGTGGCTCAACTGTAGAAACAACTTGACCT
Source organism: Pinna nobilis (assembly GCA_016161895.1). Lineage (NCBI taxonomy): Eukaryota > Metazoa > Mollusca > Bivalvia > Pterioida > Pinnidae > Pinna > Pinna nobilis. The sequence continues at coordinate 580 of JACSZP010016009.1, read as the reverse complement.
TGAACCAAAGGGTCCAGAGTTCGGGCTACAACAAGATTCGACTTGTTTTAATTGTCCTTCAAAACGAAACAGTAAGAATACCAAGGTCCGTGTGACAGAGGTGCTGGCAAAAAATATTGTCTCTAACGTATTGATTAATCCCTGGGTAGGACGTTAAACAACAACACAACAAAATCCAACAACAAAACAGTCTGTATCTCCAAGTGTAATTATCAGTCATTTTGGAGTGATAGATATGACATAACGGTCTTACTTGATCGCGCACTTTTGTCTATGTCCACGTGGTATTTCCGCTTCCGCTTGTTTTTATTCTTGCAGCATATGCACAGTAATATGATGCCAAGGACGATGACGATAATGAAGAGAACAGATCCAATTGCAGAGCTGATTATGAAGACTTGGGTCAATGCCTGCGAATCTACAAGAAAAAGTTGATAGCAATTACGTGCAACCGGCCGATAGCGTGTCATATGTATCTTAAGAAAAGTAAACCTTCATGCAAAATGTTGTTAATCTTTATTAGAGGAATGACAATCTGAATGATGTATTTTATAATTAGCAATGCCAGCCCCCCCCCCCC
>JACSZP010016008.1:0-14551 GCA_016161895.1 Pinna nobilis | reverse complement strand
CCCCCCCCCCCCCCCCCAATTTCTTAGCGTTACATTGTGATTAAATGATCCTTTGTTTGATGTTTGGCGATGGTTAAACTGATAAAGAATATATGTTTGTTCTTTGGACAACACCAAAAACGTCATTTCATTATAGTTGATTTTGTTTTCCATTTGTACTTCTTTATCTAGGTTTACTCAGATTTTTTGCGGTCTTTAGTGTTATCATTATCAGCAATATAATGACAACTCTCGGACAAGAGTTTGACATAATGTCTTTTTTAGGAATATTGACACTAATTATGACGGCGGAGAAAACCAGAATTGGACGGTTCTGACGTAAGATACAACTATGAATAATTGTTAATTATATATCTTTTATTATGAACCATCACACTTTTTGAGTTAAAAGTCAGTATTCAATTCAACTTTCACATGAATCGTTCAAAAATACATATGAATAATTATCATGATATTATCCCTGTTTCGCTATTTGAACCACAGAAACACATATCTGACGATAGTGATACACACTAAGGGTTTTCAATGAACTTGAGTCACATTGTATCTTATGAAATAATAATGGAGACCGTCATGGCTGTGGTTAGCGTGTTTGCCTACTGAAGCTGAGATCTTGGTTGGCTTTCCTGTCTTAAGGTTGAGTCACGTCAAAGTCGAGGTTTAGACACATTTAAGAACCCTCCCTGCTCTACGGCCACAAGTGCTGAGCCTAATTCAAATTATATAACCCTTCAAAAGTATACGTCTTCATACAAGTGAAATATCCTGAAGTGGGAAACAATACAAAAAAGCAAACAAAAACAGCAGTTTAGATTTTATGAACAGCCTAACCTGTCTAATTGACTTTTTAACTGTGAGTGAGTAAGTGAGTGGTTCCAAAAATAGTTTCCTATATAAAATACCTGAATTCAAAGACCAGCTGCTATGCATAATCCTTTACCTCCTTTAATGAGTCTCTAAAAACAGGTTAGACTATGTATTATTGAAACAAAATCTGACTGTACACTTGACTGCATTTATTCAAATTAAATAAAAATTCAAACCGTTAGCAAAATATGACTCTAGTTACTGTACACTATATCCATAATTTTTTTATGCAACCCCTGTTTCTAATTTGATTATATGTTGTGTCTTTCAGATGAGTACGGGGCCTTCGTGAAGTTCAATGAAATGGGTGATGCCCTCGGGCGTTATAGCATCATGAACTTTCAAAAGAACAAAACAACGCAGAAGTATGAGTATGTGGTGGTCGGAAACTGGACTACCTCCTTGTCTCTTGACACGGATAGACTTGTGTGGGTCGGAGGAACCACGGAACCACCAATATCCCGTTGTAGCCACCCTTGTAGCTATGACGAGAAGAAGTTCATCGGAGAGAACGGTGATACGTGTTGCTGGGCTTGTATAAAATGTCACGATTGGGAGTATCTAAAAGATGAATTCACGTGCGAGGACTGCGGCTACGGGCGATGGCCACATGCGGACAAAACCGGTTGTCACGATCTTCCAAAACAATACATGAAATGGAATTCGGTGTACTCCCTTATCCCAATCATCATTGCTTGTGTTGGTCTAGTTGCTACTTCTATAGTCATAATCACTTTCTTGAAATACAACGATACCCCAATCGTCATGGCGTCCGGGAAGGAGCTTAGCTACATGTTGCTCAGCGGGTGTGTGCTATGCTATTTAATTACGTTTGTACTCATAGCAAAACCATCAACTATCATATGTGCCATACAACGCTCTGTGGTGGGATTCGGATTCTCGGTCATGTATTCATCTTTACTGACGAAAACCAACCGAATTTCGCGCATATTCGACAGTGCTAGGCGGTCAGCACGAAGACCGCCATTCATCAGCCCAAAATCTCAAATCGTAATTGCTATGATTCTTGTGTTCATTCAAGTGTTATTTACAATTATATGGCTGGTGTTAGAAAGACCGGGAACCAGGCTATACTATCCCAATGGGAAAAGGGATAAGGTTATCCTAAAATGTAGGACAGACGATATTTCTTTTCTAGTGTCTCTAATTTATAACATGATTCTAATTATCATATGTACTTTATATGCTATAAAGACTCGGAAAATACCTGAGAATTTCAATGAATCAAAATTCATAGGCTTTGCTATGTATACTACCTGCATTATCTGGCTTGCATTCGTGCCCATATATTTTGGAACTCTCAATTCCTTTGAGGTAAGTAAAAATTTTAATTATTATAACCTATCCCTTTTAATCATCTTGAAAAATAATATCTTTATTTCAGATACAGTCTGTATATGGTATGGTATTGTTGTTTAACGTCCCACTCAAGAATATTTCACTCATAATCATATGGAGACCTTGCCGTGTGGCGGTGAAGGGCTACAAATTTTGCCTATGCTCGGCACTGCTGGCTGTAGAGCGAGGGGGGTTCTTTAACGTGCCAACACCGACTATGACACGGGGACTCGGTTTTTACTGTCTCATTCGAAGAACAGGGACGGTCAACCGCGGAGTGGCGCTGACGCGGCTCGAACCCGGATCTTCCGATTCGCAGTCGAACACGCTAACCACTCGGCCACGGAGGCCCTAAGATACAGTCTGTAACTTGCCGTAAATAACTCTCATCTATTCATTGTATCCATCCCCGTTTATCAATCGGTAGTAAAAAAGTAATCCGGTTTGAACTTTTTTTAGGTCATGTTCACAAAAATATTGATAAACATCGATCGTATTTTGTCTCAATTTTCGAGATTCTGATCGGCAGACTTCCAAAGATACACTAACGCTACTTTAGAAAAATAAATTCATTAGATTTTACAACAAGTTTAATCCAGCCTCGATATTCCAGACTCTTCTTTGCATGTATGACTTCTTACGTGGAAAATGTACAGTATTTTATTTTCAAGAACAATCAATGACACCCTGACAATAGCCGGTTTTTTTGGTTCGCCCGGATTTCAATGTTAAGTCTGTAACTAGATGCTCCGCAAGAGATTTGTTCCTCATATGCAGTTTCGATGTACGTATCAAACGCGATGAGACTTCTCTGAGACTCTTTAGATTTTTGAAATCAAATTTTATATGAAACTGATTCAATTTTTTATTAGTGTGTTTTCCTGTGAGACACCTATCATACATTGAATTACGATCCGTGTATTTTTATGGGATCTCTGAAATATTGATGATAAAGACTAACCCAATATGGAATTGTTATTATGGAGCATTTGATACACTTTCTCGTGTAGGTTGTTTCTAATCGCAAACAAAAACGATATCCCGGATGAACTTATAACTGGGTTATTTGTTTCGGAACAGAAGCGTTCTGATTAACAACATTACACCGTTCATGAATCTCAAAATGTTCGGGCAAATGCTATTTTTACACTATACATGTAATTTAAAATATATGCCATCTAGTTTTTTTTTGTTCGGTTGACTGTACCCTTGTACGAACGTACCAGTTGAATGTTAAATTACTGTTGTTGTTATTTTGTTGTTCTTTAACGCCCAACGAATGAATCTTTCATTCAAATAGACGAAATACTGGTTAAAGATGTAATGATTCTTTTTTTTATCTACACCACACAATTACGGTCATAGGCAAATTGGGATCTTTAATCAAAATTGACTTTTTCTGACAAGGGAATTCGTTTTCACAATTTTCCTCTAAAAAGAAAAACTATCCGAACCCTTGACCTCTACCTAAAAACTAACACTCTTGTTATTTAAAGGACGTTCTTGTTATAGTCATGTTTGATTTGTTTCTTATCAATCCCTTACTCCTGCAGTTAGTACCCTGTTGACTATTAATTCGTGATAAAAGAGAAAATAATTTTACACACATACGCAAAAATTCAACTTTAACTACTTTCCGCATGTTCGATATCATATTTTCTTATCTATATGAGTTGCATCTACATGTATCCGTTTCTGTCTAATTCGCCCGTTGCTCTCATGGTTGCATACGGTGGTCTGCATATTGCCGACGTTTAGTCCAAGTACTGTTTCACGTCCCGCTCCAAATTCTCTCACTCACAAAGAACTGTCTGGTCATTAGCTAAAAGTGTTGACCTTTGCCTTGAAGGGTCATTGAGTAGTGTGGGATCTTTAACGTGCCAACAACTCGGAGAGTGAGCACTTAATCTGACTTAGACATAGAACTGTCATGAAAATGGTAAGAGTGCTAAATGTGGCCACTGTGGTGCGTGGTTCAGAGTGGTTCGATGATATAAATCGTCAAGAACAAATTCTCAGAAAAGTAATTAATCTTTATAAAATATATTCATTGTCGAAATTGACTCGTCTTTTCAACACCCGATACACATAAGCATAGATTTATTAGTGGCGATTACCATTCATATTGGCAACATTCTATCCAATAAAATAAATTCAAGGTAATTTGTATTCAGTTCTACAACGTTAAAACATACATCTTTCTCTCAAAATCGCGATCTAGAGGAAAGATTTTCTCTAACCCTCAGTTTTTGCAAAACTTCCTTTTCTTTAGCATCTATATATCCATCAAAAGTCCAGGAAAAAAATCTATCATCAGCAAATTTATGAATGCTTACAACCACTCGATTTTATCCTAACGACTGTTTCGTTTTCGTAATCGCTTCAAATCGGGAACTGGTATAATAAAAGCTCGTTAGAGCTGTTTCCGAAATCGTGTTTTCTTAATTCACATTTTGCTTTAACACATAAAAACACAATAAACATTTCATTTTGTTACATCCAACTTGTCGAACTGATATATCTAATGACCGAAGATGACAGTAAAGAAATTACAGTTCAGGAATTATGACTTAAAATCGATGTAACTGTCTGTACTTTTCTTTTTTTTTTTATCGCATCAACAATTTTATCTCCTCGTCTACTTATTGTTCGAAAATCTAAACTTCAATTAAGCGTAAAATTATTTCATTATCGATAGGTGTAGGGATGTAAACAAAACTATTCTTCTGACAAAAATTTTGGGGCAGAGCATGTATCAAAATAAACAAGGAATTTAAATATACTAATGGGGATTAAAACATCATCAATAGAACAACAGATAATACCGTGGCAAAAAAGCGAGGCAATACTAAGAACAATACTCAACACAACTACACTTGGAATTAAATATACCATAGATGACATCTGTCCTCAAACGCATGTTCACGTGAAACATTGAATTCTGAATCCTAAGTTTCAGTGTTATTTATTACTCGTAATCAACAACTAGTACTTAAGCAAAAATAATTTTCCACCAACAAACAACAATTCACTACTTAAATATTATATCGAGTCTAACAATCTTTTGCAAAGAAATATTCAGAGACAGAATGTTTTATCTAAAACAATTGCGTGAATTTTTTTTTCAAGCCAAATTCATCTTTAGAATTGACAACACATTAAAAAGAAAGTAGGAAAAAAATTGAAAAACAAAGCCAACTATCAAAACAAATTGATACACAAACGTAGGTTAAGAAACAACCGTATAAAATTGTCTTTGGACTTTCGGGTCATGGACGCGATTTTGGTCGAGGACTATTAAAGAAACATTAGATAAAAACTTGGAAACGTTTAAGATCCGTTACTGCTCCATAGCGATAAGTAACTGCTTCGGCAGAAATTTGAAGAGCTTCACAGAATTCACTGTCTTTCGTTTAAGAGTGTAAAATTCTTAAATGGGAAGTTTATGAATGATACTCCAATAAATAATACAGTAGCTTGTATCATACTACGGTTTTAGGAAGTTAAACTGCCCTTCAAAACGAGTAAATTCAGAATACAAAAAGTTTGTGATTTCAAAAAAAATAATCAACAGAAAAGTAATTGTTCCAATAATTTATCACGATGCACAGATTTGAGAACTTTCTTGGAAGGGCAAAATATACAGAAAAGTTTGATAATGCAGTGTTAGACTTAAAACTGCGATGAAAAGAAGATGAAAAAGTAAGAACATCGTGTCATATTTCTATACACCAGTAATACAATTATATTCTAATTTTTCGACATAATTATTCCATGATGCATTGTAATGAGTTACCCAATGTCCTTTTAATCGCCTACGGTTCTGTTGCCATGTTGTAAGCTTCTCTTCTAAATCCCAGAGCGATGAATTTCATTTTTCTGTTGCCATGGTGATAAAACAGTATGTTGGATAAATTGATAGCCAGGGCGACGTGTGTCAAGTAGGTATAGTTTTAAGAGTTCATTACTCAATCAATCACGGGAACCAATCAATAAATAGACGGTCCTCATACATCGATCTTCATCAGGCGACGACTATTGATCTTGTACAGCAGGCCCGAATATGTCTTGAAACAGCTACCTAAATGAAATAGGAGATGCAAACATGCATGTTAGGTCATAGACTTAGTCTGAGAGTAAATAGAAAGCCATTGATCTGTCGTCTACCTTCACTTTGCGACTCACTAAAGGTCATTTTAATTTATTATCACATAAAGTAAGTAATCATTAATTTTATCTTTTAAAAAAGAAAACATTGATCCGCTAGAATTGATAATTCAGCTTCCTGGAATTAAAATTTGACCAAAAAGGATAACCTTTTTTAAAATGCAAAGTTTAGATTTCGTTAACAATTTATTTTTTTCGTTTTTCTTTTCATAATCAAGATTTGTTTAAATTTTGCTATATTTAATAGATTTTTACTAAATTAACCCATGATTCTGAATTCAGGAGATGATATTTGTAAATATTTATTTGAATAAAGGATAAAGTTTGACTGGAGGGTCGACAAAAAGTGTTCTTAGTTTCGCTTCATGATAAAAGAGATTTGCTTACTTTGAAGATCGAAAGAGAGATTTTGTCTTTATTTCGTGACAAATCAATCAATCACTGAAGATTTATGTCATAGAAATGCAAAATGCAAGACACAACATCACATTAACAGCGGTCTAATACATATACTTCAGAAATGGAGGAAAATCGTCCCTTTAACGAACCTATTCGATTTTTGAAAATGGTTAATATCAACACTCAGTTCGTATCTGTGGTTTTTTTTTTCTCACACAATTGTGGCCCTATAGTCTGCTGTCGGGTACGGGTGAGTGTCCGAAACCTGGGGATTCAAAAATACAAACGCGAGAGTTCGTGTCTATGCTATGATTGGCAAGATCGATGCAAATGATTGTATATGTAGCAAAGGGCAAAACTTTTTCAATAATGAAGTACTTTAATAGAAATACGATCACAATATAACTGGAGTAATGTTGCACTGACAGTGAACATCAATAATAATAATAAAAAAAAGCAAACCTTATCTTTCGGTTCGTCTATTCAAAGCAATCCATAATGCCCACCAAACCAGTACGCAATTTTGAATTACTCTAATTAAACGATATCTTTATCCTTAAATAAATGAAAGGTGCTTGTCTAAAGAAAAAAGGTATTAATAAACAGGACATAAAGATCGATACTTATCTGGAGCAGAATCGTTTTATTCACGAATTACTTTGTTGGAGAGGATTGTCCATTGGGAATAATACAACCCAGAAATTAAACCGATAATCCTGTGTTAATGTAGGGGAATGAAATAACGTTTACTATGCAAATGTTTGCGTTGATTGAAGTACTCTCCGTGGATGAATGTTGATTGATGTCCATTCAATTATCCAACGTGTTATATGAACTCTTGTTATAAGCGCTGATATGAATTATAGCAATTATACAAAGATAAAAAAACGCAAAGAGGAATACGATATCACTTTCAATACTCTATCTTATTGTTAGATCTCAGTATTTGTATTGTCAATTTTTGAAAGTGTTATTGATTTAATGTCCTCGTGCAAAAATACTATACGTAAGATTTGTGTATTTGAATAGTTCGAAATTCGGAATTTGTCCATATACCTTTTTTTCGGAAATCAATTGAACAATTGTTTACCTAAGCTTTATACTCGACTCGTGACTTTTTCGTTTTTTCCTTTGGTAATATAGCACCTTTACCGGGAAATTTATTGGAAAAGACTAATCAAACGCAATCCTCTTTTAATTTGTATATATTGTGACTTTATTACTGTTTAAAAAAGTCTTTTTCATTTTATCTAAAAAAAATAGATATTTTTTTAAATTATCAAAATATTTAGAATCTGGAAGTAAAACATACATGTAATTATAATGTCTGAGTGGTGTAATAACATATAATGCATAGAAAGCAAATGCCCAATTAGACAAAATCATTTCCCGCCAGCCACTCTCCCTACTTACCAGTGAATCGTGGAAACGTGTTCATCTGGCCGCGAGGTCATGGGTTCGAATTCTGTCCCTCGAATGAAAAAGTGAAATCCAAGGTATTGAGTCAAAGCAGATGCTAGAACGTTAAGGAGCCCTAATTGCTTAATGACCGTTAGTAACAACCATCGGTCAAAATCAGACCCCTTCAACTGCACACATCTACTTTTCTATAAAAATCAAAGATTTTTTTTCGGGACTTTAAACAACAGGTTAACAGCAAACTATAAACCGATCTAATTTGTCCGCCATTGCAATCATATATCCATCCAACAACACCCTATTAACAACAACAACCAAATATATGCACTGGAACCTACTTGTCTTGAACTCTGATATATTGAAATCTCGCTTAATTTGAAATGATTTTAGTTAGATGGTTATATCACATCACTACTACTTTAACCCAATTTCCCACCACGGTTGCGACATATCCGGGTTTCACTCTATATACATATGGTCAGTGTAATATAACCATATACTTTTCCTGATACATTTGTGACGGATGTGGCATGTCAACAATGGACGCTGACTCCTTCCGGACACCTGGTCCCACCCCGTTAGCGATTTGCAGTTGTTTCCTACGTTGATACCGTCTAGACTTGTAATATCTTTAAGACTTAGATTTCGAACATTCTTTGTTATTCCCTCAATTTTATTTTTCGACTTACAAATTGTTTTTTTTTTCAGGTCCAAATTACAACACTGTGTATATCTATCAGTTTGAGTGCTACCGTAGCTTTATTGTGTCTTTTTACCCCCAAGATGTACATCATCATATTTCAACCAGAGAAGAATGTGCGAAAATTAACTATGAACTCTGCCAGCTACAAAAAGCCACCGACTTCCTCGTCAGTATTAGCCAGTAATAATCATGGTAAGGTTACAGTCACTGGAATGAATCTTGTATCACAGAGAGAGAGAGAGAGAGAGAGAGAGAGAGAGAGAGAGAGAGAGAGAGAGGGGGGATGTGCTATATTCCGATGTTGTTCTAAGTATTTTGATCTGATCAGATGAAAATTTGCATAAGTCGGCGTTCCGGTTCAAACAAATATAATGTAGCTGAATTTTCCATATTTTAAGTCATCTAAAATATTATTGTTCAAATGAACGTACGAGTACATCAATTTTCGATTTTTTAAATTCAACGTATATGCCTTTATACTACTGATACGTTGAGATGTACCTTGGCTATTAATAGTTTTCAGAAATCTTTTTGAGAGACCGTGTCTCATAGTTTTTTCTTTCCTATCGAGTTCTGAATACTTTCGTTCCTGACAACGTCCTACCTTCCATCATGTTAAATAATAAATTCGCATTCTTTAGCATGCGATGTCCTAGAACAAAACGAACAATATCCTGGAAATGGAAAAGCGATAAAATAACGAGAAAGAATGAAGAATTTCACTGAGAAAGAAAGAGAAATAGATATGGGCAGTGTGTATCGAATAGAGATATTCAGAGCAAGAAGGAGAGAGCTGTTAATCTAAAGCTATGTTTTGTCACTACTGATTATGTTACCAAATTACAATCTCCTATTCAATATATTTTCAGATTCTTACACTGCAGAGAGGATCAAGTTGAACGTAAACTACGATGAACGTTTTGGCGTGACGACTACTACTCCTGCAGGACAGGACTCTAACAATGATAGCTTACACTCTTTATGATACCGACATAAGTTCTCTCAATGTGTAATATGTTTCACTATTTCTCAACATCTTCCGTCGAAGAATACTGAGGCAATGCTGTTCAAAGCATTGGCGCCTCTTACAAAATCAAAGTTTCCTATCTGCATCTCTAGTTGTTTTATGTGCTATACCACTCGTGAAGTCTCTGAAGAAGTTCATTTACTCCCAATTATTTAATTTATGAAGAAGTGAAAAATTGGTGAATTGGACATATTGATAATTTACCTGAGTAATCCAGTCAGGTTCATCAACGTAGATAGAACAATCGAATTATTTAAACATCTCATTTCATTTCTTTCCCTCTTCTTCTCTTTCTTCTCTGTCTTTCCTCATTCCCACTACACATAATAAAAGTATTTGAAAAATTGCATGTACTAAAGGCGACAAAGATAAATAGGTCTATCTGATTTGTGTTATATCGGATACAATGTCTTTTAATATGGATCGAAGCAATATATTGCATGATGCATTTTTTTGTGAAACGCAGACAAATGATAATCCTTATTTATTGGATTTTCTCTGTCACAAGATGAATTTCAAATGTTTAATTTCCCATAAATAGTATACCTTGTTTAAACAGCTATCGATTACTATTCTGGGCGAAAATTGAACAATGTTTATTTCATATGATTCTACAGCTGAATCAATATTACTGCACTTTAAAATGTTTTAGGTTGTCTATTTCCAACAGTAGACTGATAATGAGATCCTATTTGAATACCTTTATAACAATAGTATTTAATGAATAGAGCAAGCATACATCGTCAATATTGATACCCTTACCTTCCAGCATAAATAAAAGTCAGGCCAGGCCAAGTATATTAAATGTTTAACGTTCGCGAACGGATTCATTTTTAAGTCATAGAACAGAAAAAAACCTACACATGCAAATTAATTACATGCAGATTAAAGATACTCTTGACCATGAACCGACATCTAAAATATTTTTTTATCGTGAAACCGATCCTACATATATGTAAAGATCGAACTTAATCCTTTTTCCCTACATTATTTGAAAACAAGAAACCAAACAAAAAAAAAAAATAAATCAAGATGAACACCTGATAAGTGATGGTAAATATAATGAATGACTCTGTCCTTTACACTTTTTTATGTCTATATCCAGTCTGTTACTTTGTCTTTGATGACCTGACAGCATGATTAAGGGGTTAAATATATCAGATTTTTTTTCGTTGAAGGATGTGCAATTAAAGAAGAAAAACTCTGAAAGATCTTTACAATATTACTTCATAAGACAAGGAGTACAGTCTAACCTGCATTAGCGACCCATTGAATTAATGGATCAACTGCTTTCTGTGACCTAAATGTATGGTTCCCAAAATGATTTTTTTCCTGTATAAATCCTGAATTAAGAGACCACCCGTCATGTGTGTGCCAGTTGCTCCTTCCCTTGAACGGTCTCTCAAAACAGGTTAGACTATATATGATGCTTTATCGTTGTTTGTTGTTGTTTTGTTTTCATTTTTTCGTTCATTATTATTGTAAAAATGAAACATACATTCAAACTGAGTTATGTTAATCAGCATTGTAAACAAGACTCAAACTATGTTTATGTTTTAGTTACTCGCACCTGTCCTTACCGATATTTATTTTGGTCCCAGATAATATCGGTATAGATCGGCAGCTGAGTGACATTTCTATTCCATATCAAAGCTCTATAGGTCATTTTATTTACCTATACTAAATTTGATTAGATAAAAAAAAAGACTGGACAATTTTCTCCAAATTCGGACAGTACTCTAACGAAACGAAAATACGCGTTCCAATCTTTGATAATTTTCTTTCATACGGAACCTTATAATGAACCTTTAATAGAGAAATCTGGAGAACAAATATTCATCGGTCATATATAAAAGTTAGTTGACAACATTTTGTTTACAGTTAATTATCTTAATCACGGTCTTACAAGAAACAGGTAACCATCATAATTGATAAAAAAAAACTATTACATTTGACCAATTATTATCATTGATCATTGCAGATGCGCAATAATTTTGCTTTGGTATGTGCAAGGTTTTCATTTAGAGATTCAAATTCAGAATAACATTCGATTGGTTTTTTTTTACCCATGGGTGAACAAATAGTATTTTAAAATCTATCAATAAAAAGACCCTTCATCGAAAAGTATCTAATTGATAGGACCACAAATATCATTATTTCTTTCAACATTGGATGGAATTGTTTTTCTCAGAGATGAACTATAATACAACTACGTTACTGTGGATGCTTTTAGTGTCTACACAAATTTTACAGATAAATTATGTTTCAAAATTTCTGAGAAATAATTGATATAAGAGCAAATTGTAATTTCAAAATTCAGATCTTACTAAATTTCGTCTGGAAGGCGAAGCGTATGGATTAATAGCGGTAGGATGTATAGTTTCACGCTGATAAAACCCCAATATATTTGCCCTCTTTTGTCACGTACTGTAATTAACCTCACGGGCAATAGTTCCTGAAGAAAACCATTTGCGCACCTTCGAGTACTGAAGTTCAATTTTGCCCAGCAAATGTGATTATATGGGAATTTTAGTGTAAAATAACCTAGCTTATGCCAGTAGTGAGTGAAAGAATAGTTTCCATGAGACGTTTTGTAAAATACGCATTTTCATATTGTTTGTACCGAAACTGAGAATCTGTTACTGTTGTTTCATTTCATGGAAGTTGATATTAAACAAAATAAACATACAGACCAAGCCTAAATTGTTGAGTTTCTCTATTATCTTATTTATTGTTTGAGGCAGCCCTGGCTCAGTAGATGGTATGTTTGACTTGCGACTATGAGGTCTTAATGCGAATTCGCGCAGCGCTGTGGTTGGATGTCCCTGTCTTTCGAATGAGCAAGTAAAAAATCGAGGTCCAGTGTCACAGTATCTATTGACATGCTGTAGAACCCTCACTGCTCTACGACCATAAGTAAAAAGCAAATGCTAAACTAATTGTACTTCATCGGCATCGGTGACGTATACATATAGGTGAAATATTCTTATGTGGGACGTTACACAACGATACAACCTTCCTTCTTTAGTTCTACTTTATATACTCGCTACTCTCAAAATCAAATGCTCGACGATAGCGTTCTTGCTGTTTCTTCTCGGTACCTCATTCTTAAATATCCCACTCGAGTTTCATTAAATGTCATCATCAAATTCCTGAAGGGCTTCACGTTTTAGCCTGCATTTTGCCTGGTTGATTTAGCAGCGTTTTACCATACCGACACACGGCTTCGATCACTCAGGTTAGATGATAACTTACAAGCTAGTTCCACTTCAAATATCGAGCGCTGGGCGAACCTACGATACCTGCCTACGTCAGTGACTAGGGTACCATAGTCGTCTTTAAGATCGATGGGTCAATATGGCAAAATATAATAAAAAATGGTTTTCTCGTTAGGATTCATGCAAAGAAAAAATTAACGTTTTGCCAAAGGTTTATAACATGTTCCTACAATGAATCGGACAAGAATATTATGCTGGTACATTCACCTCTCCTGAAATGTGCTGGTTTGTATCTGATTTGTAGCATACCGTTACGATTGTGACCATTTACGGATGGTTGGAATAGACGATGACGTAATTATATAATGTTAAACGGCGTTTCTCTGTATTGTGTCATAATCAAATCGCGAATTATTGCGAAATAATTGCACCGTTTTGTCCGCTTCAATGCAGAAATACACTTTTATGAAAGGCGCATTACAACAAACACAGAACAAACAAGTACAGAAATGACACGTGTTACATGAATATTTTAAAAATATTTGGGTTATTGTATGATAACATTAACACCTATATGTTCGTCTCAACATTTCATCATTGTTCTAGACCATGAGAAAACAACATCTCATCGCTTGTATTTATACCTTTGTGTTTTATCTCTTCGCAGCAGCAAGACAAATATACATCATCGTTTCTAAGCAGACCGTGGATAATGCATTGACGTTTATTTGACCGTTAAATGTTTACGATAATACACAATACACAACAGAACGTCAAAAAATCATCCCAGTCAAAAGAGATGAAAGAGAAGAATTCTTCTTACATACACGTTATGTTAAATAACAAAGCAAAGACAGGTTGATATCTCTATTTTGTCTACGCCGCCACGACTGATGATAGATTTATGCCATCATTCCTGTCTTGGTAGACATGGCTCGGTCATGACTAGCATGTAGAAATCATAAGTAAACCCTCTGGGATGCGGCTTGGCTATGTAATTTACGCTATCTCTCTGAATCTTACGATAGAGATGATGTTTTTTTTTTGCGAGCAGTATACAAAGAAGCTTGCCTAAAATTTTGCACAGTATTTTTTAATCCTAAATACTGATGAGTTGTATAAAGAGATTGATGTACGATTGTTGATTTATGCAACGCAGTATAATCATAATGCACAGACAGATTTAGATGGACTTTCTTTTTTCATTGTCTCCTATCTCATAAAGTAAGATTAATTTTTCCAATCGGATACTTGACTAAACTTTTCACCCTTTAAAACACTTTGTAAATACTTTTTTTTTTTTTTTTTTTTTTTTTTTTAAAGAAAATTTTATTGCCCAGAGTCTTAATTATGGCATCATTATAAGCTTGCCAAGGTTGGGGCCTTGGATTC
>JACSZP010015999.1:0-14561 GCA_016161895.1 Pinna nobilis | reverse complement strand
TCTCAGGGGGGTCCGGACCCCCGGTCCCCCCCTCTGGATCCGCGCATGCTAGCACATGTATGTATATACATGTAGTTTGTAGATGTTTGTTCGCCGGTAGCGGCCCAACATATGCACCCACCCCATCTAATTCTGAAAGGAATGGAAACGATCAATTGAATATGTTAAAACGAACAAGAAAACACGAACCGACGGTCAAGAAAGGCGGTGTTATTGTACAGTCAAGGATCATTATAAAGAATCCATAATGCGGTACACTTGGTGTCATTTCTGCTGTTCAAGCGAACTATTCCTTTTGTTTTGTTCTTGTGTTTTTTTCCTAGTACAGTATAAGCAGATTTATGAAAACAAACGTTTATTCTTGACTCAGTGTTAATGTTGTTCGTTTATGGGACAAGATGTGTATATCGGGTTCGGGCTCGAGCTTGAAAAACCACGAAACGAAAGAAACTCTTCTATGGGGAAGTAAAGAAAGACATATCATGTGAAGTATCAACAGGAGGATTGACGATGAAAACCAAATTATCTCCATGAAAAGTTCTCTATGAAGTAGCTAACACAAAATATCAGAATGCATGACGCATACGAAGCTATCCCAGTCCTGGAAAAGCTGCCTTTGAAAATAGAGTCAATTGCATGCTACGGTAAGAGACCAAATGCTGTCTCCGTGTTTGTCATCAATGGTCCAGTCTCTTTTTTAAAAATTGATTCATAATCATGTCTGGTTTATCTTTATGTTGATAATGGCTTTAGGGATTACAAATACACTGTACATATGAAGATTAAGATATGAGCGTGTTGATATGTATTGCCCGCTGAGAGGAACCGCAGTAGCCTATTGAGTTCACCTTCTGATTATGAGGTCTTGGGTTCGAGTCTGAGCGACACTATAGTTGGCTGTCCCTGTCTTTCAGATGAGACAGTAAAAACTGAGGTCCAATATCACAGTAGGGGTTGCAGCATTTTAAAGAAATATCCATGCTCTGAGGCCATAGGTGCATATCATAGGCAATATTCTCAGCCCTTCTTCAGCACACAGTGAGGTCTTTATACATGTACATATGTATGTATGTATTCTTGAGTGGGTCATAAAACCACAATCCAGCAAGCATGCTGAGATATGTTAGAGGCTTCTAAAACCCCTCAGAACATATACATACAAGATGCAACTTGCTTATAGTTGTGGTTATATGTATTCTTCATTGTGTAATAGATGAGGAAAAAATGACGTTCAGACTGGGTTTCAAACCCAAACCTCCTACTAACCTTGCAGCTGTTCCACTAACTGAGCTACCTGGTCTGATATGCCTCCCTGTTACACTCTTCTTCCCCTTTTTTCCTGAGATACCTGAAATCTCACACATTAGACTACAAACAATCTGTAAGTTGTTTTGTTGAGCACTGATATGATAGGCAAGGAAAATGTGACAGTCAGACTGAAATTGAACCCAGCTTAGGCCTCCTGCTCACCCTGCGGATGCTCTACCAACTGAGCTACCCAGTTCTATAGGCCCAGTCACCTTTACAATTACATCAGTTTTTATATATTTCAAAGTCTAAAGGACTCCATGGTAGAGTATTATCCTTAAAAATTATAGATGAAGGGTCTGAGCTGTGGCTGAAGCATTATTGGTTTTCTGTCGTTCAGATGGAACTATAATAACCAAGATCCCTTGTCAAGCATTTGTGTGGTACATTTAATTGTAAGACCTTTTGTTGGATAGGAAAAAACTTCTTGGATGGGCCAAAATCTTTCTGGACTGTACAGTGTCAGGCATTTGTGGATACATTAAGAATAAAAGTGGTTTAAAATGCTAATGCAAACATAACTGTTTCGAAAAGTATCAAATTTAACAAATAACAACTAAAAAAATGAAAAACATAAAATGACTGGACATCCAGGTATACACAGATAGATCTACCGTAGTAACTTAAGGAAACATTAAGTGTATCTTTATAACTTCCTTCTTGATATCATTAAGAGATTGATACTTCCCTCAGAAGTAGGAGGCAAGACATTACTCAGCTCTGTCACACAAATAATGATTTAGAATATCTGAACTTACTATCACATGTACATGTGTATCTATTTTTTCACCAAAGAAGATCAGCTAAAAGACCAAATGTCAAAGTGATCATATTTGAGTGTCTCAAGAGATTCTGATTGTGTATTTGTTAACTTTTCATATACATGTACAAATGTATGTATATTTAAAAAAGGATCCACAATTTTTGTCATACAGTTGTATAAGAAATAGCTAGTCGTGTAAGCACAAAGGGGCCTCCGTGGCCAGATAGTTAGAGCATTTAAAACCACTCAGTCTCTCACCTCTTGTGAGCGCAGGTTCAAAGCTCACTGGTGCCTAAACTGATTATTGGAGAAAGTTTGCCAGTTTACTTGCAGATGGCCTGTGGTCTCTACCTGGCTACATTTGTAACCGGCTCTCTCCTCCAACAATAAAAACTGGCTGCCACCAAATGACTGAAAGATTGTCAAGTGTGGCATAAAACAAAGAAACAAAACAAAAACAAAATGTAAGCACAAATGGGTGATATGAGAAACTGAACTTTTAAAATGAAGAAGGGTTATTAAGGTATTCAGTTACCTCTACGTTTTGTTCTTCTGAATGAAAGATTCATGAGTTCTAATTCTATTCTATCAGCTGGTTTTCATTTAGAAATAAATTTCATTCCATTATTCTTGTTGTCTACATTTGTGTCATAACATCATATAAACACTATGAAAATGTCAGAAGCCAAGGATGAAACTCCAAATGATTTATTATAATCATATCATTACAAAGCACTCTCTAATTTATTACCCTGGTAGCTTCCATGAATAAGATACCTTATACCATATCTTTGGTAGCTTCATTTTTATCTTTGTTGGTGTTGTTGTCATTGGCGATGGTGCCTGTAGACAGATTTTTAACCTGGATTATACCTTTTGAACCTGATAAGTTACAATTTTGATATTTCATGTATGGATTCCCTATGATAAAGGCTTTCATATAGGACTTTTGACCTTGGACTTTGACCCACCTGAAGAAAAGTTGAATTCTATTTTTTTTTTCATAGCTTTTAAAAACTTTTTGTCTTCTGACAATTTTATCTATCCATCCACAGTCTAACCTGCCTTAGCAACCCATTGAACTAAAGGAAAACCTGTCTTATGTGATCTAAATGTATGGTTCCCAAAATGACTTTTTCCTTTATAAATCACACGAATTAAGAGAGCACCTGTCATATGCTACCCTATTTGCTCCTTCCCTTGGATGGTCTCTTAAAACAAGTTAGACTGTATTTGTTCTCCTTGTCCAATCATGAAAATTTCAATAATGGCCATTACTTGTGAATGGTAGTAGGAAGGGCTTTCATATACCACATACAAGGCTCAACAGTAATTTCCAGTAGTACTATTTTGATATGTACTTGTCTAAATGCAAAAATCACTTGTCAAAAAACAAATTTTGAATTTCTGATCTTTTCTTCAGATGATGTTCTTCTGGTTGGGACAAAAGAAAATCACCTGCTTCAGTATAAGATTAAACAAGGCTCAGGTAAGAACTGATAGTGAGTGTAACAACAAACATCAATGTAACAGTCTAGTTTAAGTCATGTTCCAATTAAACTAAAGTTTCAGATTTTGACTAGTTATTTTCTCAGATTGGTTCAGTGTATATTTATAGGTGAAAAATACTGTAACAGGCAAAATTGTGGGAAAACATTCTAAGAAAAAGTTCAAGACTAGTCACTAATAGCAGTTGTCATTGAACTGAATAAGAAATATGATATTTGCCATTTCTTTTAAACACAAACTTGATCAACTAATTTCTCATAAATTAACTTTCTACATATTTGTATTGTAGGAGATTCCAAATTTGAAGTGACTCTGGAGAGATCAAACAAGAATTTTGGAAAGAAATCAATTGTACAGGTAAGTTGTATGTGATTTACAGGCATCATCAGAGCTGCCATGGCCTAGTGCCTAGCGTGTTGCTTTCTGATTGTGAGGTCATTGGGTTCAAATCCCAGTCATGCTGCGGTTGCTTATCCTGAATGAGACAGGACCTGTGTCACAGTAGGTGTTGGCATGTTAAAGAACCCTCCCTGCTCAATGGCCATAAGTGCCAAGCATAGGCAAAAATCTTCACCCTTCACCTGCATAAGGTGACATCTCCATAGGCCTAAGGTTCTTGAGTGGGATTTTAAACAATAACATAACCAACCAACAGGCATCATCTATTTGTGTGTGTGTGGTGAACAGATGTTGATCTGTTAGCCAATAAAACATTTTGAATTTTGAATGGTTGTTGTATCAATAATATCAATATGACTTTCAGAGCCCACAGGGGGTCGATACTTTGTCTTTTTCACTCTCTTGCACTTCTGATTCCTGCAGTATTCAAGATAACGGCAAGATATTTCATGTAATCATTAGCTAGTTCATGACCTTCATCTAAGGTCATGGAGTCATGGCTGATATCCCAAG
Source organism: Pinna nobilis (assembly GCA_016161895.1). Classification (NCBI taxonomy): domain Eukaryota; kingdom Metazoa; phylum Mollusca; class Bivalvia; order Pterioida; family Pinnidae; genus Pinna; species Pinna nobilis. Next base: position 10,069 of record JACSZP010015999.1, on the reverse strand, counting down.
GTCATATTCAGATTACAGATGAACTCTCCTCTTTTGCAGTAGTGTCCCTTGAAAAAATATTTTGATTGACAGTTATAGATATACATTTGTAGTCCATCTTTATTCATAAAACTGAAAACTTGAATTTATAGATTTTATGCTCAATGGTGAGGCTTAATCTCCGAGTTTTGGTTGTGAGAATGTGATTTTTCAATCTGTACTTTTTTTTTTCTTGCAGCTGGCAGTGGTTCCAGAATTATACATTTTAATAAGCTTGTCAGGTAAGTACTCCTATTGTAAAGTGGTGATCACATCACAACTACTAAAGGTATTCAGGGGCTATTTCTGTGCAGTTTTGTTTTTTGGGGGGCCTGGTTATTCATCAGGAACTCTAACCCTCTATTAAATAAAACCAAGGTTTGAAAGAGAGCCCAGAATTAATTTCTGTTGTTAAACAATATATTGTTAAGGTTGAATGTCTGACCAGACAATATATTATGTTAAGGTTGAATTGAACATCAGGTTAGACAATCTTATCAAATTTGGGGAAATTTTCTAAGCTATGGGGCTTGGTTATTGTATTTCTACAAGGCCCAGTTGTATTTAAATCTCTGTTAAATGTAACTAGTATTTAACAACTAGACATTATCATAACCTTCATTTGTAGTATAAGTTTTGTACAACATAAATGAATAACACACACATGCCAAGCGTGTTACAGTTCATAGAGTATAAACTATAGCTAGTGCTTAAACTATGAAAACAAACAAGAAATATGACTTTATCTATAGTTAACAGGGACTATATATATGCACAGTCATATTGGGAGATTTATTTCTAGTACATGTATATATTTAGATTTTATTTTTATACAGATAATGTTATCAGCGTCCATGACATATCAACATTTGGTCTGGTTACCTGCCTCAACAAAACCAAAGGAGCTACATTGTTTGCTATTGATGTCAAGGTAATGAATGAAGTGGGGCCGCTGTGGCCTAGTGGTTAGCATGTTCACCTTCTGATTATGAGGTCTTGGGTTTGAATCCAAGCCACGCTGCAATTGGCTGTTGCTGTCTTTTGAATGAGACAATAAAAACTGAAGTTCTACGTCAAAGTATGTATTGTCACATTAAAGAACCCTCACTGTTCTATGGCCATAAGTGTCTAGCCCTTCACTGGCACATGATGACGTCTCCATATAAGTGAAAGGTTTTTGATTGGGACATTAGATAACAATACAACCAATTAACTATGAATGAAGTAATATACTATGGAGTGTGGTCATTTGGGACTCTTTTGTTCCCAGTGTAAATTGTTTGAATAAATGAAGTGTTAGAATTACTGAAATACACTATAAATGATGGGCTCTCAGCAAATTTAGTCCAGAAGCAGTATTTTCCTAGGAACTGGCTGGTGGCTAAATTGACCGTTTCAAACGTTGTCCTGATCGGTTCAAATCTAAGTTTCAAGACTTTCTATGGGGAGAAATCTTCTGACCCCTTCTTGACCTGTTCAGTTCACCCCAGCCCCCTTTTTTGGCCTGTTTGATTCACTTGAAAGCCTGTTCAAATAAAAGAAGGGAAAACACTGCAGAAGGTGAAGTGTCCAGATTATTGGCACTCTGATTATTGAGGATCAACTGAGACAAACTTGAGTAATAAGTTAATTTTGGTAGGGATTACAATGGTGTAGCTAAGAGATATAGTAATGTCTCCATGGTAGTGTTACAGAGATTCACAGTGGAGACACAGCTGGCTTTTCCAGTTTTATGGATAAGACAGACAGTCCCTCATTGCATAGGATAAAATTCTTAGCATAAGTAGGAATTTTGAAGCCTGCATCAGATAGATGCTACCATGATATGACTTAAATAATAATGAAGTGATGTAAAACACAGTTAAGTTTAAATGGTCCTTAGAGATGACTTCCTTGTCTTATTCATCCAGTGTTATTTTATGGTTGTTTTGTACCTCCCTTTATATGTATGCTAACATAGGAGACAATATCTCTAAGTAGCCAGCCAATTGTATGGTCTTCAAAGTCAGGTTTGCATGTTAAACCTTGATAGATACTGTAGATCAGAAATTTTCGCGGAACCTTATTTTGGTGAATCGGTTGCCATTAATCTAAAATACGAATATTTAGCCAGAACTTTATTTTAGCGAGTAAGTGCTCTCTGCGAAAATAAAATTCTCGCAAATAAAACTGGATTTACAGTATTTCATAAATGTTTTCATCCTTTTCAGAATACTAAAACATTGAGTGGAGAAGACCACTGTACATTAAGAATGTGTGTAGCTGTCAGAAGAAAACTACAGGTATAAATGACTCACATGGTACAGTCAATCTACAATATGTGACAAGACTTTATTTTTCCTAATCAATGGCTCTACATTATATTTTAGAGGTCTTAGTGGCCAATCGTAAGAGCATTCCTCCTTAAACCATTTAGCATGGGTTTGAACCTCGCTAAAATCTCAGTTTGATTATGTGAGGTTACTTGTGGAAGGCAGGTGCTCTCATCATAGATACATTCATAATCAGATTCTCTTCCTCACAACAAAAACTGGCCACCACCATATGTCTAAAACATTGCTAAATGAAATGTAAGGTATAATAAAAACAAACATTACTTTCGAGACAATATGACTGCAAGTATGAATCTAAAGATAAAAGCCATCATGTCATTGTCACTATTCATGTTTAGCCAGTTACGATGCAATACATATTTGTGATTATTTTTACCTTCTTTCTTTCAGATTTGTTACTGGAAAAATAGAAACTTTCATGACCTGAAGGTATGTGCTACTGTTAAAGTTAGAATAAATTTTTGTCTTGTTTCAAAATTACTTGGAAAATTTTCTCCTAAATTGCACCTTTGCATTTTGCCCTAAAAAAAGTTAATGAAAAAACAAATTGTTCATTTTCCAAAAAGTTTTCAAAAATTTTGCAGTTCAAATGTTGCATCTTCCTTTACTGAAATGACAACACAGGGTTGAAAAAAAGTTGTATTTTACATATTGTGTACTGAATGTTATTATGTTTTTCTGAATACTATATGCGTTTATCGATATAGTACAAAGAAGTGAAAAAATGGTTCTTTTAAAGACCATTTAAATGAATGATTTCTATAATCTATGTGGTTTGTTTGATTATAATGTTGTTTAATGTCCTAATCAAGAATCAAGAACCAGTGAAGGCCTTCAAATTTTGGCTTGTTCTCAGCACTTTGGGCCATTTAGAAGTAATGGTTCTTTAACATGCCAGCTACTACTGGAACACAGGACCTTGGGTTTTACTGTCTCATTCAAAAGCTCTAAGCTATTACCTCTGGCTCCAAAGACAAATATGCTGAAGTAGAGTAACACTCTCTCTCCCATAAACTATGTAATGACATTATAAATTAGCATACAGAACTCAATTTATGTACTCACTATGTGTCATCACTCACGAAATATTATCTTGTAATTTTTATAAGGATTAACAGGGGCCGCCATGGCCTAGTGGTTAGCATGTTCGACTTGGAATTGAGAGATCCAGGGTTTGAGCCCAAGCCACGCTACGGCTGGTCGTACCTTTCTTGCACATGATTCAGTGAAAACCTAGGTCCCGTTTCACAGCAGTAGTTAGCACGTTAATGAACCCTCCCTACTCTACTACCATGAGTGCCAAGCATAGGCAAATTTGTTGCCCTTCACTGGAACCGATGACATCTCCATATAAGGAAAATTTCTTGAATGGGATGTTAAACAACAATCAGGATAAACATTTCCTGAATTATCAGTGTTGTTATCTTTTACAGGATGATTTTAACTTGTATGACGTCCCTCGGTCCATGAAGTGGTGTGAGGATTCCATTTGTGTTGGCTTCAAAAGAGATTACTTCTTGATAAGAGTAAGTCGTCATTAATGATCTCCTACAACAGGATGAAGGGATCCGACCACTGTGTTTTAGGTGTTTCTTGCTAATGTATCATCTTTATACTTTACATGTCAGTAATCATTATTTTCAGTTATATTGTAACAGCATAAGGTAGATGGATATTATACAAATTTTGACAATTTTCTGAGGACTTTTTCCAGTATATAGAAGGACATTTGATATGTTGAATAAAATCTTTACAAGGGATCTTGGTTTGAACAGTCTCATCTGAAGAGCATCATGCAAAAGTTTGAACCAGAGCTCCCAACTTTCTCTGATCATACAGCAGTTTGAACTTGTGCTCCCACCTTCTGATCATTTACCATGCAGCAGCTAGAGCTCCCCACCCTCTGATCATTTACCATGCAGCAGCTAGAGCTCCCCATTCTCTGGTCCTTGATCATGCAGCAGCTAGAGCTCCCCACCCTCTGATCATTTACCATGCAGCAGCTAGAGCTCCCCTCCTCCTGGTCCCTGATCATACAACAGCTAGAGCTCCCCACCCTCTGATCATTTACCATGCAGCAGCTAGAGCTCCCCACTTTTTGGTCCCTGATCATACAACAGCTAGAGCTCCCCACCCTCTGATCATTTACCATGCAGCAGCTAGAGCTCCCCACTTTCTGGTCCCTGATCATACAACAGCTAGAGCTCCCCACCCTCTGATCATTTACCATGCAGCAGCTTGAGCTCCCCACTTTCTGGTCCCTGATCATACAACAGCTTGAGCTCCTCACCTTCTGATCATTTACCATACAGTAACTAGAGCTCCCCACCTCCTGGTCTCTGATCATACAACAGCTTGAGCTCCCCACCTTCTGATCATTTACCATACAGTAACTTGAGTCCCAATACCTCCTGGTCTCTGATCATACAACAGCTTGATCTCCCCACCTTCTGATCATTTACCATACAGTAACTTGAGTCCCGATACCTCCTGGTCTCTGATCATACAACAGCTTGAGCTCCCCACCTTTTGATCATTTACCATACAGTAACTTGAGTCCCAATACCTCCTGGTCTTAAGTTGAACACTCTGCCCTTGAGCCATGCTTAAGTTTGCCAACACTGTGATACCGATTGCCCATAATGTTTAGGACACAACGTACGGTCTAACCTGTTTTAAGCGACCGTCCGAGGGAAGGAGCAAAAAGGGTCACATACATGTATGTCAGTTGGTCTCTTAATTCATGTGATTTACTAGTATATAAGAAAAAGTTGGTTTGGGAACCAGACATTTAGGTCACATAATGCAGGTAATCCTCTAATTCAGTGGGTCACTAAGGCAGGTTTGACTGTAGTTACCACCATGCCTATCCTATTTGACTTATGCCCTTTTTCTGTCTGGATTATCTTTTTGTCATATTCAGTGCAAAATATAACATTATCACATAAGTAAATGTTCAACAGGATAACGGCTTAAAATGCATATTCAAGCGTATTTCGGTTTCAGATAAATTCTGGTGATATTAAAGAGTTATTCCCCCTTGGAAACAGACAGTCAGAACCAACAATAACCAGACTAAAGAGTGATAAATTCAAACCAAACAAAGAGGATAAACTTGGTCAAAGTATGGAGGACAGACTGATGTCAAGTAAAGATGATAAAGCGGCGTCAAAGCTGAAAGATAGATTAATGCTAGGGAGGGATGATATGTCCATATTGATCGATGCCGAGGGTAACCCCACCCAGAAGCATGCAATCAACTGGACAGATATACCCATGGAAATAGGTACGCTGAAATAATTATGGTCTGTGTTTCATTTCCCTTGTATAATTTTCTACTTCTTATCTACTAAGTAATTCTGCATATTTAGGTCGTAAAGTTATTGTCATCAGAAATCATTATTGTGCAATGTAAATTTGAAATTATGAAATTGAATAGATTTTCTTTGTTTTAGATTCTTTAATAAGTTTTTCAATGTAGACTTGATATGGTCAAGGCATGTGATCAGTGTCATTCTATTTAAAGTAACAATCTGACAGGAAATTCAAGACCACATAAGACAAACAGGTATATTGGAATCCACTCATATTGAACCTTGATATATTAAATTAAATTTAAATGATTTTAATTTCTGGACTAAATTATTTTGAAAACACTGTTTAATTGAAAGAAAAATTAATTCCCCCTTAAATTCAGTATATCAGAGTTCAACTATATACACATTTCTTTTTCTAGGAGGATCTGTTTTGCTTATGCAGTGGTTTCTGTATAATATTGTATTTTCATTGTATTATTCTGACTAATTGGAGTTGGTCTTCAATTTTTAATTTTTTACTGTCTAAATATACTGAGGAAATCTTTCTAAATTTACTTACAGAAAGTGACCCACCATACATCATAGCAGTATTACCTAAATATGTAGAGATTAGAACAGTGGAACCTAGACTTATCATACAAAACATTGAACTGGCAAGGGCCAGAACTCTGTGTCAAGGGAGGTAAGTCAGATTAACTAATTGTAATAATTAACATTAAACAACCAATACCCAATTATTCATATGCTGGTAAAATTTAAATTCAATTTGGCTGGTTTATTACTCAAGAATCTTTCATTTATATGGAGCCTATACTCGACAGTTATAGCCATTGAGCTGGGAGAGCTATTTAACTTGCCAACGCCTACTGTGACATGGGACCTCAGTATTTCTGTCTCATCCAAAGATTAAGGAACACCAACTGCTGCACAGGATAGTTTCAAACCCAGGACCTCAGGATCAAAGGGCAAACACCCTAACCACTGAACTACAGCTACCCCTAAAGCCACAATTAAATATAACCAGCAGTTTCAATCAACCTAATTTTCGATTGATAAAATGAACCTTTGCTTGGTACATCTTTTAATTTCTGGAATAGTGTGCATAAAGGCGAGGATAACCCCACCCAAAAGCACCCACCTCAGCATTTTTTTAAAGCCAGAATAGTATGCATATAGTATATACTCTGTTTTTTTAAACGACAATTATAAAAGTTGTTTTATTTCAAAATTCTGCGAACATTATTTCATCAATTGCACTAGACAGTCAGCGGAGCCTAGAGACAAAGCTATTTAAAAGCTGCTTGGGGTATTTGACGTGTTTTTCGAGGAGATTCACACCGTTATGTGCTCTATCCATGAACGGTTTTGGCGTAACAGAGTATAGTGATACTTGTATATAACAACCTCCTCAAGGACATAAAAAAACTGGTTTTTATAGGGAGGTGATCTTAATGAAGAGGTGGTCTTTATAAAGATGTAAATTTCTACTCAAATTGTAACTATTAGGGACAGCAAAAAAAAACCCAGTTTTTGTAACCAGATTGTCTTCATTTACATGTGGTCACTAGAGCAGATTTTATTGTATGTCAAATTTTGTTTATAAAAGTAAATATTTTTGAACACCTTTGCACACCTATTGATTATTCATATTCTTCTCTTATAGTAATATCATCTACATAGCATCACACAGTAACGTATGGCGCCTGACGCCTGTACCGATCTCCTACCAGATTAGACAGCTTCTGTCTGTAAAAGAATTTGAGTTGGCATTACGATTAGCGGTAAGTTATTTGATGTACTGCCGAGCCTTATTTATCTGGATGCCAACAATCTGGATGATTCATTGCTGGACAAAATTTACTGGGAACAGAATTTTTAATTTGTATTGGTAATTATAGAGGTGTACTTTAAATAATCCAGATGCTGTATTTATCTGGATAATTAGCTTGGGTACAAAGGCTTCTAGCTTAACAAGATGCCACTGTATACACATTCAGACGCACTAATGATTTACTATATAACAATTAGTGGTATATCCCATCACAGGGTTCTTTAAAGTGCCAACATCTATGACAGAGGACCTCGCTTTTTTAACTGTATTATCCAGAAAACGGTACAAATCAGCCACCTCCACCAACCCACAACCTAACAATTTTAAATTGAACACTCTACCATGGAGCCTAGCCACATCTCTCACACAGACTCGAACCCACAACCACATCTGAACCTGAAAACACTACAATGGAGCTACAACAGCTCTCAAGCTGTGCCATATGCAAGGTCTCAAACTTTTTTCAAGTCTCAAGTTTTTTTTTATAGATTATGGATTCAAGTCATTATTCATTCTGGATTTTTAATTTAAAGTAGCAATTATGTAAATCTTCACTCATTTATAGATGCACACTTGTTCCCTTGTTGTTTTTATGTTCCCCCAAAAATTTCAGGGAATCATTGTCAGTCTCTCTTTTCGTCAGGAGTCATATCTCCTAAACCTTTTCACAAATTTAGATCACTTTTTTTATATACTTTACAAAGTAAAATCCCCATGACCCGAGCTTGCAGCGCACCTAGTCTCATGGTCAAATATTAAAGGTAAAGGTCTTCTATGTCGGTTTTTTTCACAGGATATGACAGATGAGTCAGGTGATGAGAAAGAGAAGAGAATTCACAGCATAAAGACGTTACATGCATTTCATCAGTTTTGTCAACATAAATTTGAAGATTCCATGAATATTTTTGTTAAATTAGGCACAGGTAAGTCATTTTAGAGTGAGTTGAGGTAGACTGTCTTGTTTGCTTGAAATTTTAAATGTTTGAAACTGCTAATTAATTCTGAAAAGTAGACCTGCACAGGGAACAAATATTACTCCCCCCGTAAAAATTGACCATGTTTCTATAATCAGCATGGATCTATTGACCAAACTTATCGAAATTGATAAAGGATACTATTGTTTTTGTCTGTTAGCAACTGAACATTTGTATCTCTGAAATCTATCTTCTCAATTGGTAAAATGTTTCTTTTTTTTAATTCTGTGACCCTTTCAGTGCTCAGCATATTTCTGTTGGGAACTCGTACTTCTTTCAAGATGGAGTGTGCTCATCTAAAGACTGAAGGGTAGACCTGAGAGCTCTGGCTCCAGTGTGACCACTTTTCTGTCACCTGTTGGATACAGCAAAATCCATGTCTCATGTCAAGAATTGGTCTACTGCATTTTATAAACATAGACAAGAATGAGAGGCCTTCCATTGCTGAATGGTTACAGCATTGCACTATCTAGTCTCTTACCTCTTGTCGTCAGGAGTTTAAGCCTTGCTTGAACCTAAGTTGATTATGTGAAAAGGTTTACCAGTTTGCATGCAGGAAGCTGGTGGTCTCATCCCAGGCCCTCTCGTCCACCAATAAAGACTGGCTGTCACAATACAACTGAAAGATTGTTTTGTGTGGGGTAAAGCAAAGCAAACAAAACAAAATAAAGAAAGAAAAGAAAATCAAAAAATGAAAGTATTTATTATTACTATAATAATACAATTATTTATTGTATTTACAGAAAATATCAGTGAAACAAAACAAACCTACCCAATAATTCTTAAGGAAATGTTCCTCTTTTTATCATTTCAGAATTGGAAAAAAATCAAAAGTTTTAGAATGGATAAAAATCAATGTGTGGCTTTCTTTCAGATCCTTCTCATGTCATAGGCTTATATCCAAATCTGCTCCCACAAGAGTACAGGAACCAGCTGGAGTACCCAGAAAAACCACCAGACTTAGAGGGAGGGGAGTTAGAGAAAGCACTTCTGGCACTTCAAGATTATTTGACACAGGTAAAAGTACAGGGGTTCTGTAAAGAAAATGTCATTGAAGAAATTAATTCTTTTACCAAATCTGTTGAATTCTTTGGTGTCACAGTTATTAACAAGTATAGTGGGACCTCACCTAAGGACCTCCTCACTACCGTACGGACCCGCGCATAAGGCGGCTCGCCTATAAGTCGGAGGTAGACTTTGCACCTAAATTTCTGGGATTTTTTCCATAACTGGCCTATAAGTCGGTGTCAAAAAACGATGAAATACAACATGTGAAGAAAAATGTTGGGAATCTTTCTCAGGGAAAATTGTCAGTCTTGTGAACGATACTACATACGAATAAAAATCTAGATCTATCACATTCTATGCTTCAGTCAAAATTTACAAAAAGACTTCTACTGAGTGTCTTACAATCTCGTACTCGTAGGTCACAGTGTCGGAAATTCCGCAATATAGATTGACATTTTGTATAGGCCTACTGGTACTTGCATCTATTTAATATCAATAAAATATAATTCGATTTTGTTATATTTAGAAAACGATGTAGTTCTACAGATTAGCCTACCTGGCCTGATCTGACACGCTCCACTGACGTTT
>JACSZP010015993.1:0-14878 GCA_016161895.1 Pinna nobilis | reverse complement strand
AAATATACATATATCATTTGGCACTTCCGAGTTCTGATTTTTTGCACAGATCTTTGTAAAGGTTCATTGTTTTCAATAAAACACATTTTTTACAGTTACCATAACTTTCAATTTTTACTATTTTTAAATATGAAATGGGCGGATTTTGTGAGAATAGGCGATTAGTCATAGCACAGTGTCCATCGTCCGTTCATCTGTCGTCCATCCGCCAGCTTCTGGTGATTACATTTTGTAATTAACTTACATTGGGTGGGCTCTTATATGACAGTCTATACATGTAACTTTTGGGCAGCAGATATACATCTCATTATAATAAATACATGGATCTTATCATTTAAGATGGTGAAACTAAAATTAGCAGGGTAAACTTACTGCATGTTTATTTGGACCATAATGTAAACTAGTACAAAAGTACATGTAATAATATTCTCTTCTATCTTCTTTAACCCAAGTACATGTACATATGAATTAACATGTAGGTAGCTTACCTTACAAAGCCAGAGGGAGTTTATATCATCGCCCCTTTCTAGTTGTTACATTTACACTATAGGGGGCCTCCGTGGCCGAGTGGTTAGCGTGTTTGACTTCAAGCCGAGGGGTCCGGGGTTCGATTCCCGCAGCGCCACTCCACGGTTGGCCGTCCCTGTCTTTTGGATGAGACAGTAAAAACCGAGGTCCCGTTCACAGTAGGTGTTGGCACGTCAAAGAACCCTCCCTGCTCTACGGCCAAGCAGTGCCGAGCACAGACAAAATTTGTCGCCCTTCACCGGCACATGGTGACGTCTCCATATGAGTGAAATATTCTTGAGTGGGACGTTAAACAACAACAACACTATAGGGTTTTTAAGAAGTATTGTTTATCATTATAACAAGGATGACCAAACTTACACATATGGTGCATTTGCATGTTTAAGATGACCCATATTTTCTGCTTGAGTAGAAATGTTGAGATCACCTGTATATCAATGTTAGGAAAAAAAAACACCTGTGAGTTTTGCAGCTTTGTTTACTCTACATGTATTTGTTGGGCAAAGTATAGGATGGTTTGTTAGGATAAATTCCACTATAGGGGTGGTACATTTGATATTTAATAGTCAGTATCAGTTTTATTATAAATTGGAAGGGTAATTTAGGAATAAAGTTAACATATTTTGCTAATTGTCACATCTTTTATTCATTTATTTGATCTTGTATTAGTTGGTATTTATGATGAGCAGATGTTGTACTTTTTTGTTTGCATATTAATGAAACCTGCCTACTCTTGATCATAATGACATTCTAATTCATTAAAATATCCAGGTACATGTCGATGTTAAAGTTTAATTCATATCATAAAGAAAAAATTTTGGGGACATATGTATCTGGAGAAATTCTCATAAATTCTTTAGAAAAAGTAGTAATGTTTCTTGTTGATGTGCTGGGTATTGTTGTTTAAGGTCACACCCAAATCTTTCACTCATATGGAAATGTCACCAAAAGCGAGTGCAGGGCTTCAGGCTTAACCTACATCCAGTACATCAGACCATTATTTGAGCAATAGAGTTTTTTTTCTCATGTGAACACTTACTTTGACACAGGGCCATGATTTTTAAGGTTTTGTCTCAAACAATGTAATAGCTAGCTTTCACTTCAAATGTCAAGCATGTGAATGAGGAACAGTTATTACTTGCGATTTTGACTTCTAAGGTATGTTGGGGCATGATTTGAACTTGAGGTCTTTCAGATGGCAGGTCTACCCTGTGGACCAGGAACTAAAACGGTCACTGTATGGTCACTTTAGTATACGAGGGAAATAATAAAGCTGTTGATTAGGGTACACTTTCAACTATGAAATCTCCCACCTTCTTTTAGTTTCCTTTCTCACACTGTTGATTCTGACTTTCACTGGATCAGCCATTGATTTTAAGTTTTGAATGCACATACCAAACAGTACAAGTGGTCATCAATATTGACATGCCCAGATCAAAGTCTGTGTGAGCCTGTGTTATGTATTCCTGTTATAACAAGAATGCAAAAACTGAAATTTTGACTGGCTTCAATGGGCAAGTGATTATAGAAGTGTACCAGTCAAAATTTTACTTAATTGGCCCAAGATCATGAAGCATCCAATCACTTTTAGCCCTGCCTAATGATATGCAAGTCTATTGGTTTACTTGCCAGTGTACAATGTAGCTGCTAAAAGTCAGTAGTCTTTTGTGACATAAAACAAATAGCCAACAAAATGTAAGTGATGACAGAAAATCATTGAAGATTTTATCTTAAATAGTGCACCGTTGATCTTTCAACACTACAATGTAACCATAGAAAAAATACTTTCTTTTCCAATGGGCATTTTCATCGACGTAGAATACCTTTTGTGCTGACAGAATCAGATTCCAGCACCAGTCTACAATTCATGTATTAACTCATTACTTACTGAAAAATAATAGACTCCTCATTAAATCAATAGTTTAGGTGAATCAAAATGTGTTTTTAGGGATGAAAGAGTTATAGAATAAAACAAAAAATCCATACTGCCTCATAGATTAAAGCTTTATTATTTGATAATGGCATACACTACTTACACTTGTAAAGAAGGAAATAAATGGGACTTTCATTACTTTTGTGGCATTCAACTGACTGAGGAAATTCCTGTAAATGACCACTCTGGTGTCTGTAAGGTTAAATGCAAAGATATATTCCACTTTCAATCTAAAGCTTATGTCTAATCAGTACTGTGAGTTCTTTGATTTTTAAGGTTGTTTTTTTTTCATCCCTGTTGCCAACACATGTATGGTGGACTTCCTTAATAATCTTTAAAAGCCTTATTCAGTTTTTTTCTTTAGATTTACATGTAGCACTTTTTGTTGCTATGCCATATTGATCTGTCATAGAGGGTGTTTTCTTCTTTAGATACAAGTTAGCCACCCAAAGCCTTGACATCACAGAAAAAGAGGATAAAGTTAGATAAGCTTATTTCTACAAGTCATAGAGCATCGATCTGCCTAGCTGTTTTAGCATTATTAGATAGTAACAATATAGCACTCTAAAATCTACGTTAAGGTTTAATAAGAATTTATGTTCAATGCTTCATCATGCCCATATGATGATGATTGATGTGTAGGCCTAATATTCCCTTTTGCAACATCTCATTACTGAGCCATGTGACAGTTCTCTGTTTAAGTCTCCATCTGTGCATGCTGTAGTAGGGCACATCTATGAATATTCAAACAAATGAACATTAATATCTAACTGACCTCTTTTTGACCTTAATAGTGAGACTAAAGTTTCATTAGAATTTCTACACAGTAGATCAATTTGCTGAAGGCCATCCTGGTGATTACATCAGTTAGAATCCCCTGTCTGAGTGTCAATAGCCAGGATTGATAAGCTTTGTGATCTAAGCTCACTGCATGTGAATAGTTTCACTGTGTAATCTGGGCCATAGCATACTGTACAGTGTACCTGAGTCATACTTCAGCTGAGAAACTCTTCTTCTTCCTGTTCATATTAGATACTACTTGTGTTAAAGAGGATATCTTAAAATTCACAATGGCATGTGTGGTAAGTCACACCTTGATTCATATTGACCAAGTTTTTATCATAGACAATTTGATTGTCTTCATTTTTGTGAAGTCTATCTATAAACACAGTATATCTGTAGCACACATTCACTGTTTAATCAATGTACATGTATTGCCAGGGCGTATGTTTTAGTGATTTAAACTATAGGCTGGCCATTTGAAGCAGACGACACAAACTGGTATTACAAATCTGTATTACAAACAGTCATCTATTTTAAGAAGAATTTCACCAAGTAATCATAAGAATAATAAAGTTATTAGCTTATAAATGCGGTGTGAAGTCCTTACTCTGTTCTTATCCATGACCTTACTCTATGGTAGTGATTTTGCCTGGACTTCCAGGCTTTTGTTTGTTTGTTTTCATATGGAATTTTGTGCCAGATTCAACATTTCAGCTGAACCATGGCTACATCAAGCTGATAAAGGCTGCAAAAAGTTTTATATATGTAAAGACTTTATTGTAGCACTCCGGAATCTATGTTGAATTTGATGTGAAGTTTTGTTCAATCCTTGTTATATTGTTCCCTTTTACAATATTTCACTACTACGACAGTCGACAGCATGACAGTGCTCTGTTTTATAGCCTCTCCCCCACCCCTACCCCTGTGGATGCTGCAAAAAAGGTTCATGTATGCAGCAGAGAATTGATTGTATACAGAGAGGGGTCTCTAGCTTTCCATTTAGCCCATAAATTCATGATATGGGACCCTGGCTACTTACTGTCTCATTCACAATACAAAATGAACCAACCAGCAATGGTGCAGTTGTGCATTAAAGCCCTGACAACTCCTCCGAGTCTTACCGTAGATACAATGCCACCAAGACACAATTTATATCTGTATTGTAAATTAGTCCCACTATGCCACAATCATTTGTACTTTAAAGCTGCACAATGAAACTTGTCTATAGCAACCTCCTTATTAGGGACACAGAAAAACTGGTCTTGATAGGGAGATGGTCTTTAAAAATGTATATAGTGGTTGATTTGTACAGGTAGTGTTGTGGATTCACAGAAATGACCTTTATATATACATGAAGGTAGTTGCTAAAGCATGTTTTACTGGAGTAATTGTTACAGTTAACATTGTATCTGGCATAGTGTTGGGTATAGATCTGTAAAGAGAGGATAATAAATAATGAGATTTTGAGATGCTAAGCGTATCAGTAATATGCAAAGCGGTAATGATATTGTGGGCAACAAAGAACATAAAAAAATAACCGAGAGCCTGTGTATACGTAGTAAGCTCTCACACATAAACAACTGACCTGACCTAAAAGTACTTGTATTGTGATATCATACAACAGAAACTAAGCAAGACTTTAATTATTAAAAAGAATGTATGGGTACCAGTAAACTTCATTCCTTGTGTGTATTAGATGACAGGAATCTGCTTCAAGTAGCACATACATGATGTCAAAATGAAGTTTGACAGTCACAAAATCACTGAAGCATGTAATGTACTTGTGATGATATATTTCACCAAGTGAACACCAGCCTGCCTGGTGAATGTTATAGGTGAGCAAGCATCAGTTGCCTAAGTGTTGGGGTGTTCAGTTTGAGATTGGAAGGTTGTTGGTTTGAGTACCAGCTGGTGCGTATAAGTGTAGGGTTTGGCACATCATATATCACCACCTACTCAGTAGCGCTGAGTCTTAAGCATAGAATTAATTATCTAAAGTTCTTCAGCAGGATTCAGTGATATCTCCATATAAGTGTAAGGGGATGGGGGCTACTCTGTCCTATTCTTCCAATGAGACAATAACAACTGAGTTCACATGTCATAGTTGGGTCTCCTTGGCTGAGTGGGTAGTGTGTTCAACTTCGAATTCGAGGGTCTGGGGTTCGAATCTGAGCAGCTCCATGCTGCGGTTGGCTGTCCCTGTCATTCAAAGGAGACAGTAAAAACTGAGATCCCGTTTCAAAGTAGGTGTTGGCGCGTTAAAGAACCCTCCCTGCTCTATGGCCAGCAGTGCCGAGCATCAGCAAAATTTATTGCCCTTCACCGACACACGGTGATGCCTCCATATGAGTGAAATATTCTTGAGTGGGACGTTAAACAAAAATCTAACAATAACACATAACATAGTGGGTGTTGGCACATTCATAGATCTTCCTCTGCTAAGTGACCCTTAGTTCTGAGATACACATAAAAATATTAAACTCATTATGGGCTTCTGATGGTGTTGCTGTATGAATAAGACATTTTAGTGGGACATTCAGCAACATGAGATGCTTTCTTGTGACTACTTCTAATTGACTGGCAATTATCTGCATAAAAATCATACAGACTTCCTATTGATATGAATGTCATACAACATTAACTTTGAAATTAGGTCCTGTGTACATGTTAAGCTATATTATAACCTCAACCTTGACATACTTCTCAAGAGTATTATTCTCAGGGATACAGTGTTTCACAACAAAAAAAAGGTAATAATTTCCTCAAGCGATAAAACGTCGTTGTCTGCTTGGTAGCAAGCTTTAAATAGCTGCAAAAGTTAATATGTTGTTTACATGTATTTTAATTTAACTGCAGTTTCCGTTTTTTAAGAATACCTGTAATTGAATGCCTATCTTTTATCATGATTTTCATATGAAGAAAACAGGAAAATCAAAAGTCTAAGGCTTATGCAGGATGCACCCCTAGTGTTCCATACATAAAAATACTGCTTACAGGGTTATTTTTGCCCTGTGTTATTTTCGCCCTTATATGCTCTTGTAAACAGTTTCGCCCTGTTTAAAATTCGCCCAGTCTTGTCATAATTCTTTTTGATAAATTTACTATTTCGAATTCGCCCAGTTTTGAATTTGCCAACTGATAATAATGGGGCGAAAGGAGCGAAAATAAAATGGGGGCGAAAATTTCCCTGTATACAGTATATTGGACACTAGGGGTGCACTTCTACATATGCCTCAGACTATCATTCATGTGACATGTATGAGGCACTAGAACCATAGTTGTACATTGTATAAGGTTTGGACTATGTTTAATATGGAAATGTATAGGGCACCATTGTTAGACTACTTCATAAAGTTTGGATTGTGGTAAGTTGAGGGTAGATGGGTAATTTTACCACCTACTGGCTACTGATTAAATTCCTAAGTTGCATTTGTTTGCTTTAGTGTATTGACTATTGTGGATATTGCTTCATTGTTTGGATAGTAAGAGATTTAACATTGTTTTCTTTTGTTGCAGGAGGAAGGTACCCTAAAGCCTGCTAAGAATTTCAATGCAGAAAATGATTCAAATATCCTCAGGAAGGCCATGAAGGGATTTGGTAGGTGTCATTTGTCATTTATAATCACTAAAACAGGGTTGTTATATGTACATGCATGTTAACAGTGTCATTACATGGGGACACCAAATCTAAGTAATATCTAGATATAGAGGAATATCTTATTTTATACATTTGATCTCAGTAACCAAAAGCTTTACTGTAACCTTGATCCAATATCACTTTGACAAATCAGGTGCACTTTTCACTGTTTGTCAATATTCCTGTCCCAGCTGTGAATTGTTTTTACTGGAAATTAGTTTATAAACGTAATATTTTTTTTTGATCAGCAAAAAGTTTGTAATGACCTTCAGCCAAGGTCAAGTATGGTCAAGTCTTGTTAATCCAGATATTTTTGTCCGCAAGTAAATTGTCTGGTTAAATGTAGTGTCTGAGTTAATGAGATGTACCTCAAATAATGGACAGTTATACAATTGGAATTAATTTTTCCTTGCAAATATTATCTGGAAGATAAAGCAACAGATAATGTCTCAGTCTTGATCACTTACATGTAGGCTATACTGCACATAACCAAATTTTCTTTTACTGTAAGGGATGTCAAAAGTCCTTAGGCAATTCTTGTGTTTCTGTCTGTCAAAAAGTCAAGAAATACGTTGGATTTACACTGGAACATGATTTGCTCTGCTTTGTTTGTTTTTACAAGATTTTTGTACCACCCTCTATAACCTAAAGTTATGTTGGAGCATCCAGCTTTTGACAGTTTTTGCTAATTTTGGTATTTTTAATGGGAGGACCAAAATTATCTGCAAATAATTGGTTACCTCCTCAGATTTGTAGAATCCAAATCAGGGAGTTTTGTCTGAAAATGAGATAAAATGCATATATGTAATACAGATCCATGTTAAGTTTTATTCCAGCTTGACAATTTTTATGAGAGTTATGGTTCTTGTTTTACATGTATGTTGAGGGACCTCCGTGGCCGAGTGGTTAGCCTGTTCGACTTCGAGCCCAGGGGTCCGGGGTTCGATTCCCACAGCGCCACTCTGCGGTTGGCCGTCCCTGTCTTTCGGATGAGACAGTAAAAACCGAGATCCCGTGTCACAGTAGGTGTTGGCATGTTAAAGAACCCTCCCTGCTCTACGGCCAAGCAGTGCCAAGCACAGGCAAAATATGTCGCCCTTCACCAGCACACGGTCACGTCTCCATGTAAGTGAAATATTCTTGAGTGGGACGTTAACAACGCAACATGCACAATGTATGTTGATATTTGGACTTTTATCAATTGGTGATCAAACACTTTTTCATTGTTAGTTTGTGGAAGAGTGACCCTTCTGTTCATTCTTTTTTTCCCATATATATGATCAATTCCTAGAAAAGCTAATATTAAGATACTCATGCTTTAGAAATAGAAGTGTTTCCCACAGAGTAGATACCAACTGCGTATAACTGAGTCACCTCATTGTCATTACATTTTTTGTTGGTTTCATATCCTAGGTACTGATGAGAAGGCCATTATAGATGTGTTGGCTTACAGAACCAATGAACAAAGACAGCAAATTAGAACTTTGTTTAAAACCATGTTTGGTAAGGTAAGTATGGTGTTCCTACTGCAGGCAAACGATTTATACACATTTTATAAACATTCCGTATGTATGTCCTTTAATTCTTTTTATATGTAACTTTAATTTAAAAGTGCTGTCGTAAAAAAAGTTTAGTGTCTTAAACGGACACCTACTTTGTCAGGTAGTTTGTCACATGCACAAAGGTGATCATTTTTCTGTCAAACTTTTAACACAATTCCATTCCCACGACCGCCATGTCCTATTGGATAGCGTGTTCAACTTAGAATCAAGAGAATCAAGAGGTCTAAGTTTCGGGTCCAAGCCACGGTACAGTTGGCCTTCCCTATCTTTTGGATGAGAGAGTAAAATCCGAAGTCTTGTGTCACAGTAGGTGTTGGCACGTTAAAGAACCCTCCCTACTCTAAGGCCATAAGTGCCGAGCATTGGCAAAATTTGTCGCCCTTCTTCGGCACACAGTGATGTCTCCATGTAAGTGAAATACTCTTGAGTGCAAAGTTAAACAACAATACAGAAAAAAAATCCATTCCCCTTTTTAGCTCTACTGTTCATAGACCATACCACATATTCACTTTTAGACTTCATATATGTTTTCAGCATAACATGAAGTTGGTCTAAAATGAAATTCAGCCTTGTCCTATCAAACAGGGCCATTTTAGGGGCCAAAACAGTAAGATCTTGTTAGCGCTACTCCTCCAGCCACTACTGTGTTTATTTTAAAGTCTAGTTGGTCTGAAATGAAGTTTGACCTTATTGGACCTCTTAAGGTCATTTTAAGGACTATAGTGTTAAAGTCATAATTTATATTGCTCAACATGTATCCATATGTACCAGTAGAGCTGTAAGATCCGTGGATCTCTGGTTTAACTAACCTTACAGAATGAGAGGAAGCTTATGCTTTTGCCCCTTCATTGGCTTCACTCAACATTCACATCATTTTGGATGTTCACACTACTTTTAAACAGTTTCATTTCATAGCTATGGTAGGTAGGATAGACTGCTAAAATGATCGACCAAGCTTGTACATATGATGCTTTTGCTTTAAAAAATAAGGAATTAGTTAGAGATTAAGATCTAGAAAAATTTTGTACAATGCGTAATTGTGTAAGCTACTTGTGATAAGCACACTCACAAACTGTAACATGTGAACAATAATTTTCAGCAAATTTTGATCTGTGTGTACTTGCAGAAGTTTATTTGTTCAAGTAGTTATTATTGAAATATTTTAAACATTTCATTACTATTGAATTGGTGCTTTTTCCAGTACTTTGCTGCCATACATGGGCATTCATAAACTTCAAACACCTTTTTTTCAGGATTTAATTAAAGAGCTGAGGAGTGAACTTGGTGGCAAATTTGAGGATGTAGTGCTAGGATTAATGATGAAATCTGATGAATATGATGCATCTGAACTGAAACGAGCCATGAGGGTAAGTATTCTTATGTTACCTACCAGACTAGACTCCAGACGGGAAGACTCTAACAACGGTGGTCCCTCAAGACAGGCTCCACTGGATCTAAGTTTTCTGATAATATGTGTATATAAATGTCCCCCACATAGCTTCCTTTCTTTCTTAGTATACTGTAATTTTAGAGATATATCATTCACAGTAATACAAGTAAATCTAATAGGGTGATTTTGCAGTTAATACACTTTACTTGTTGTTTCAATTGGACCATTCATATTCAGTACTTTTTGTTGTAGGTCTATTTTAGGTTATCTATTTGATTGTACATGACTGCAGCAGAAGTAAGGTTATGAATGTTTCCTTAATTTGGAATAGTTTTTTTTTTTAAATTTACAGGGAAAACTGTCTTGAGAGAAACCATACAGTCAAGTACATGTGATTTTTCATGAGAGGTGGTCTCTCAATACAGATCTGTCTATGATGGTATCTTTAAAAGGCAAACTTTAAAGTGTTTTCTTAAGAAAGTTTTTACTGTATTTGTTAGGAAATATACTTTGTTCTCATTTTTATGCCACAGTAGGAATCAAGTACGGTACTTGCAAACATGTATTCCAGGAAATCTTTTTCTATTGAAAATTTCTACTTTGATATAAATGTGAACTGAGCAGATGATTTGTTTGAACCTTAAAGGGTCTTGGGACAGATGAAGATGCCATGATAGAGATTCTATGTAGCCGTACCAATGCACAGATCAAAACAATTAATGAAGTATACAAAAAAAGTGAGTTATATCGCTTGTTGCTTCTGCATTTATGTGACAGCACTATCAATGAGGTTCTTCAATCCTTTCAACACCACCACAGGCCATAATAGACTGGTCTTAGAAAGTGAAAAGAGAGAAAAGACATGATATTTAGATACTTGGTCGGAATGGGTTAAAAGACATTGTCTTAGATTAGAGTAAAAGTGATAATTGATTTCTGTATAACCACTACTATACTTCTCTGACATAGTAGGTTTTGTTGTGGTTTAGTAATGATTGTGTACAGGTACTGTAAGATATTTATATTATAGTGTTGAAATAGAACATGTTTTAGTATACAGGTGAATAACAAACTGACCATCATTAAGGATTGTGAAATCACAGCAAAGTATTATTGTCATAATTGTAGAGTACTCTTGATTTAGTTTAATAAGTAGATCTCAAACGATTACCGGTACACTCAAAGAGAAAATATTTTGTATCAGTACTGATATTATTTGTTATATTTTCCAGTGTATGGAAAAACTTTGGAACAAGACATCATCAGTGATACATCAGGACATTTTAAAAGACTTATGGTATCCCTATCAAATGTACGATATGTTCATTACTATTCCTCGATTATATATAACTCCAATCTTTTGGTAATATCCATCTAGATTATAAAGTCTTATATACTAAGAAGCAACTTAATCTCGTTACATGTACTAGACATACCGAAAACTATACTCCTTAAGTTTTTTTTACTCCTGTATATGAAGCTGTACAAAGACTCTCATGAAACCCAGTGTAATTTGAAAAGATTTTAATTTCTTCACTTAGTGACTTTATCCTTTTTTAAAATTATTTTGAAACCCGGTTTACGTAAAAGAATAATTCATTCCCTTTGGTTTCAGTATAATCTGGGTTTGACTGTACTGGGAAACAAACATGTTTAGATAATTGCATTATCATAATATATATCATCATGGTTATTAATGTTATAAGATTATGTGTTATAGCTGTTTAATTATTCCTGTGTTGTGTCAGAAGATGTCTTCATTTGACTCTATCTATCTCTTTTGTATAGGGAGGTAGAATGGAGAACCAGTCAGTAGATATGAACAAAGCTCAGCAAGATGCACAGGTAAGCTTGATAGATTATAACCTACACACAGGAGCAAGATGTACAGGTAAGCTTGATAGATTATTACCAACACACAGGAGCAAGATGTACAGGTAAGCTTGATAGATTATAACCTACACACAGGAGCAAGATGTACAGGTAAGCTTGATAGATTATAACCTACACACAGGAGCAAGATGCACAGGTAAGCTTGATAGATTATAACCTACACACAGGCGCAAGATGTACAGGTATGCTTGATGGATTATTACCAACACACAGGAGCAAGATGCACAGGTAAGCTTGATAGATTATAATCTACACACAGGAGCAAGATGTACAGGTAAGCTTGATAGATTATTACCTACACACAACAGCAAGAGGCACAGGGAAGCTTGCAATGACGATATTGTGAAAAATTGTCTGACCCTAGTTGGATTTGAATCGGGGCCCTCTAGTTTAAGAAAGTAGCACTCTACCAAGTAAGCTAAAAAGAATACCCAATAGCCAAGTTATTACCAAGTGGCTAATTCTTATAAACACAAACCTAGGTTGTTATCATAAATATCAAGTGTTCTTTGGTCAGGTGCTCAGCGTTTGACGTAAAAGTTGCAGGCTGTTCAGGTGAGATCTTCAACACCGTATAGTTAGTGTTGGCAGGATAAGATTTCTTACGGATCAATTCCCAGCGCACCAAGGAAGGTGCAGGGGTATACTTAATTCATCATATTTTACTACAGTACATCCATCACAAAACATTACATTGGTAAAATTGATTTATTTAACCCCTATGTTTGAGAAATAAAAATGCACAGGTAAATGTGTGATATTGTGATAGCATTATTTGCTTTTTACCCATGAATGAGACGAAAAGGCAAAGGTAACATTAAATCTCGGAATGTCAATATGAGAAAAGATGGGACATTAAAACTAAATATATAATAATATGATTTATTGTATAGCTCCAGCTGTGCCGTAGAATGCACAGCACAAGGTAAAATCCCTATCATCAGCCATATGACATGTGGATAGGTGCACAATTTTAGAAAATTTGGGCAGTTTGATATTCCAAATTCATGATTTTCTCATTTTGTTTTAGAGTTACTTCCCTTTGTTTATGCTCATAATATTGTGCTGCTATACATCTCCTAAGATTACTTGTAACTAGATTGTCGTAAAAATTCCTACTGCCTTTATTTTTTGTATTTAACGTATATTTTATTTCTGCATACCATTTAACTCAACTCCTCAATAAGAGTCACTGTATTTGGTGGGTATATACGTCTTATGGATATAGACTGATTTTGTTGAAGTATATTTCTTGTAGATAATCCCTGGTTGGGAACAATTAATTCTATTATTAGTATTGTTTTAATATTTGTTATTCTTAATAAAAATTTGCTATGACTATACATTAAATAAATATTAATTTCATCTGGTTGTTTTTGCAATCACAATTTTGAAATGGGTCACAAAAATATGCTCGATTGAAATGTCATACTAGGGGACATAACTAATTTTGGCTTATCTTACAGAGACTGTTCCAAGCTGGAGAGAAACAACTAGGCACAGATGAGTCCACATTTAATTCCATCATGGCATCACAAAGTTACGAGCAGCTTCGTGCAGTATTTGATGCATATCGCAAAACCTCTGGTAAAGACATAGAACAAGTGATTAAGTCTGAGATGTCAGGAAACTTGGAACTAGGCATGATAGCTATCAGTAAGTAATCATATAGTACATATATCTAGATAAATGTTAATGAATCAATGCTGTCTCTATCAGAGTCATTATAGAGTTAAACATCAATCTCCATTTGTTCGTCAGACAAGTCTTGCTGAAATGCGCTTGTCAAAGGAAGTCTTAAATTGTCTAAGAAAAAGTATCTAATCTGTTTGCTTGCTTTATATTTCTGTATGCCTCACTAGACAGTTTTAGTCATATGATGAATAAAATGATTAGTTCCTTCTTTATAGATACTTTAACAACTTCTTTTAATTTGTTTGTAACATAATCTTTGTTTTCTATTACAGTACGTGTTGTTAGGAATAGACCAGCATATTTTGCAGAAAAATTGTACAAATCAATGAAGGTAAGATATCGTGAATATTGATAAACATTTTATTATGCCCTTTCGACGAATGGTCAGAAGGCAGGTAAATTTACCCCTGCTTGTCTGTTTGTCCGACTCTCCCAAATCCCAACCCCGCCAGTGATGATGGAGAGCTTGCCCTTCAAATTTAGACCTATGCTTAGTACTTAGAACCATTGAGTAATGAGGGCAGTGTGACATCTATTGTTACATGAACCTTGTTTTTTTCTGCCTCATCTGAAGGACAGTAAAAACCAACTGTGCTCCACTTAGACTGGAACCCTGGACCTGGTTTAATGACAAGCAGTGCACTGTGTAGCGAAGATTTGTCATGGCTACATGTTTAACATGTTCACCTTTAGGTTGTAAGACTGGATTAGAATCTGCTTGGTAGAGGCAGTTGGCTTTTCCTTTCTTTCTGTAGAGAAGTAAAAATTTATGTCCCATGTCACGGTAGGTGTTGGGTAGCTAAAGAACCTTCACTGTTCAATGGTCGTAAGTTCTGTGACAGCCTGTCACCAGCATATGGTAACTTCTCCATATAACTGAAACAATCTTGAGTGGGATGTATAACAACAATACATCAACAACTAATGTGAAGCCAATAACCAGCTCTCAGATGTGATTGGTAATCTGTTGTTAACAGAGACCAATATAATTTATAAGTAGGTGATCATCTTCCTCTGCCCTCTTCTGTAATTCTTATCTCATCTTTCTCCAGTGATACAGACATTGTATATTTTACTTCCTTTTAATTATAGGGACTTGGTACAGATGATAAGACATTGATAAGAGTGATGGTAACCAGAGCTGAGGTAGATATGGTACAGATCAAACAAGAATTCCAAAAGATATATGGAAAAAGTCTGGACGGCTTCATAAGGGTAGGTATCAGATATAGGTTAGGCATTTCATTAATTATCATTATGTCATTTCTGTACAAGTTTTTGAATTATTTGAAATATAACATGAAATATTTTAGTTATACCCCCCACAAACAAAGTTTTGGGGTATAGAAATCACTGTCCATCAATGTATCAATCAGTTACTGATTATATACATATGCTGACATGGGAGAATTTGTATTTTCACAAGAGAGTGAAATAAGTTGACAATTATCATTTTT
>JACSZP010015983.1:0-14412 GCA_016161895.1 Pinna nobilis | reverse complement strand
GGAGACAATGTATCACTGTTGCGGACACATGATATATAACTTTAAGTGTTGAAAAGCTTTATATGAAGTTGATATAAAAACAAATAAATTTACAATGCAATTCTTCACACCTTTACATGTACCTATTAATAAACAATAAATATCAAGGGATTATCATAATTTTAATGTTCATCACATTGTTATTTCATGGTATTCTAATTTAATAAATGCTTTAAATTGATTGATTACAGACGCCCTTTTAGAATATTTCATTTCACAATCACATTCCTGTCATGTAGTCCATGTAAGATTTTATTTTTTTTATCAATACAAAGACTATACTCTTATAAATCAATACAAAGACTATACTCTTTGTGTTGTAACATTGTCCCATATAACTTTTTGGGATAAATTTTCTACTTCTGTAGGCATTTCAATGTTTATTACTGTATCCATAACGTTTGTTTTCTACATATTCACAAAATTTAATTGAAATACATTTTATTGAAATTAATGTGTTTTTGTATGAAATTTACAAGCATTAACTACTTAGTATTACTAATCAATGTCCTGTCTACTTAATGTACTAAATTTTATAATATTGCATTGATACATGTTAAAGTTTCTAAATTATTTTTACATATCTATATGTATATGTACATATACTTGTGGTTTTTACAGTTTATGCACTTAATTTATCCTTGATGTTAGAGAATGTGCAATATTTTCAAAAAATGTTTACATTACTAAATATGTTGAAATCCATATTGAAATAAGATTTTAATATGTGTGACATTTCACAGAAACACCTGTATGTACATGTAAAATTGCTTACTGATCATAATGATGCAAAATGGCATCTCATTATGTATCTAAAATAACATTCTATTTAATCATGCACATTGCATCATTGATCAGAGCTGGATTCATACCTATTGATTGAATTATGTAAAACAAGCTACTAAACAGAAACTATCATTCATTATTCATTTGTTTTTTGTCATTAACTTGTTGGTGTATAGGCAATGCAATTTTGGATTTTAGAAGAATTTCCTCATCTTTTAATTCATACACGTGTTCACATGGAAGTTGTTTATTCTTCTGCAAGTTATAAGCCATATGCTTTTACATTTAATTATAACCTTTCCTGATTTTTCGTGTATCTTTACATACTTCGTGAGCGTTTATACATGTAGGTCACGTTAAAGAAACCTCACTGATCAATGGCCATGAGTGCAAAGCATAGGCCAAATACATGTACAGTCCACTCTCGATTTACCACCACCCGATAAAACGGCATGTTAGCATACCGCCACACATTTCTGAAGAACGGATTTCAAACTATTGATAACTCCCGTTAAATGGCCATATTTGCACATCACCATCAGCCACTGTGTTTTCAAACCAAATCTTGAAAATCCCATTGAGTTTCCCTCGAGAGTATCCCCATTGAACATATAGATCGGACTTGCTACTAAATTAGTTGATGGTTTGAGATGCATGATTACATTTTTTCATTAGTTCAATGCATTAACACAATTTAAAATGTTGCAATGCTTTTAAAATATCTTTTCAAATTATGTTATAATGCTAAAATATCTTTAATATACATAGTGATTCATGCAATATTACAAATGTAACACTGTGAATTATAGATAAAAAGTCATAACCTAATAATTTTAGTTTCAGCTGACATCGTTAGTGAATGCAAACTCAACCTATTGCCATATTCTTTATAACGCCATATTTTGGAAAAACAAAAGGAGGCGGTATAACAAGAGTAGACTTGATTGCAATATGTCTCCATACAAGTGAAAGATCCTTGATTTGGATATTAAAAACAATACAACCAAGCATTTATAGGTCAGTGTACCCATCAATGAACTACTGAGTCGATATTGCAGCAGCTGCAGCAATCATGACTACATAATAGATTACACTGTGATTGGTTGACACAAAAATTGTGGTTGCTGTGGTTACAAACTTGACTACAGTAGAGTCGGTCTATAACGAATCGGCTTAAAACGAATTCAGTGCTATAAAGAAGAGGAATAAAATCTCCAAAAAGAATTACTATTTATCTATTTATGTAGTAAATTCTGATGCTTAAAATTAAGGATGCCTGTAACAAAGTGAAAATCAATCCCCTTTGACTTCGTTATAGACCAACTCCACTGTATTACTTAGAGATTACCAGTGACAACTGCTTTATCACTCTTGACACATTGTCTGTCTCAGATCTATGTGACCTAAATTTGAATTATTGTTACTATTTAATGCAACACAGCTGCATGGTATACAATTATTTATCCAGCAATGCATCCGTATTTATTAGATAAAATCAAATGGATTTGATAATACTGTATAAAGGCTTATTTTCGCCTCCTGAGATTTTTGCCCTAATGCGATTGCAAACAGTTTCGCCCAGTTTTAAATTCGCACATTTTCATCATAATTCTATTTAATGAATTTACCATTTCGACCATTTGGGCGAAAGGGGCAAAAATAAAACAGGGCAAAAATGTCCCTGTATACAGTATATCATAAAGATTGTGTCTAACTTTTTCTTTATGTAGATATGTGTAACATTACATATAGGTCAAATTATCTTGTTTTCAACCATTTTTTGTCATTTTATAGCCATACAGCAAAGGTTCAAATGATTCTTATTAATGATATTTTTCTTTGATTAAGATGAGTTTCATGTACATCAATGAGATTTCCTTGTTATTTTACATTAATTTCACTACATACAGGTAGTTATGTTATATTTATAGTTATGTTGTATTAAGTTTTTTCCCCCATATTTTTATATATTTTGTATCAGCTTCATTATATGTTGTATTTAGTTAATTTCATATTTGTGTTATTTTGTATCAATTTCATTAGAACTATATTATTGCAATGTATTCATACCATATTCTGTAATAGTTTTATTTTAGTAAGATATCAACAATTATTGCAAAATATGTCAATACAAAATGTGTTTAATTTGTTTAAGATTTATTGCAAAAGTAATTGGTAAATACAGAAGTTGAATTGATACTCAAAACATGTTACCCATTCCTTCAGATAATTTTAGAATTGACTTAATAGAAGAAGAATTGGATCTCCATTTTTTCTAGGTGTATTTATTTTCCTTTGTAATAGTATTATTTATTGTGTATAACAACATTAATTTATTATGTACAACTGTATGCTACCATTCTAACATGTAGCATGTATGTAATATAACCAGTGGAAGAACTGCCATCTTTGAATTCTTTACTTTGAAAACCAACTTTCCTTTTATCCAGGTTTTGTACTATCAGGGCCTCAAGGCTGTCATTTCTTTCACATGTTCTTACATTTTATGCTTTCTAAACATAGTAACAGGATGTCATCAAGATTGTAAACCAAAGAAATAATGTGTCATTGACATTTTGATTTCAACCAGGAAGCGACATTTTACCAATCTCGTTGAACATTTACAATTGGTGTGGCATGCCAATAGGGGAGATGACTCCTTCTGGACACCTGGTCCCATCCCATTAGGGATTTGCAATTGTTTTCTGCATTGAAACAATTATTATTCCTGAAATTGTCATGTTTATTAGGACTTGCAATTTTTTGAAGAGCTCTTGGTACTTCTAACATTTTTCTTAATATCTTTTAAGTAGCTGGCAGTTGGCAAAGAAATAGAAAGCAACTGTGATAAATGAACATGTATGTTGACAAAAAGAACATATGAATGAGGTTTACTTCACACTATTGACAGGGTTATATACAGGTTTTCATTATCCAAATTGAGTTTTGTTATTGCGACCTGCATAATATCATACAAAGTCTTCACTTTATTTTGAATTCCTTTTTGTTGTTTTTATATACCTTAAGCATTCTCTTTTGTTGTTTTTTACATACCCTATACATTCCTTTTTGTTGTTTTTAAATACCAACAAATACCGGTACCCTATGCATTCCCTTTTGTTATTTTTTTACTTACTTTAGTTATGATTACTTTTTCAATATTTTATGCAGCATTGTTTTTCTAGCAAATTTAAACACCTGTATATATTTATTTCTTGTTTTAATTTTGACCTCAATAAAGAATATGTATTTTTGCAGTTTGTTAATTTTGATTTTGAACAGAACTGTCAAGTTAACCAGATGGTACTTGTATTGTATGCATTCAACACTCCAAACTTTCAACAAAAATTTTAACATGTTTGACACAACTTTTTATGATAAGTACACCTCTTTCCAATATGTTTTATTCACGAGGGAATCAGCCACAATCCACGATTTTTATTCTTCTAACTTTGATCTTAGCTTTGATTACGGTGGCCCATTGGCTTCTGGAGTCTCTTCCTACATGTGCATATTATTGTCACAGGAAATGACATTATCAGTATGATATATGCGCCAACAGTGATTGTACTATCAAAAAATAGTATCAACAATTAGACACTCATTCATGCAACATAAAAACCAGTATGTTCCCTACCTGACTTTTCATCTAACATTTCTGATGATATACATAAAAGTTTAATAGGGAGGTAGTAATAAACCAGAATTATTTACCAACTGACCCATCATAGGACTGGATGTTTTATTGTAAAAATAGTAAAGAAGAGTACACTTATCAGTCATGTGAACCATGGCCAATGTTAACAGGCTTAACATAACAAATACTAACAAACTTCTTTAAGAGACCAGCACATGTAGATGAGCTTGTTTGATTTTGTTATCTGCATTCCACAATTTCTCGTTGGTGTTCTGTTCCTACCATGGCAGATTTAGAGTGGAAGTATCCTGCTCTTTTATCTGTTCTATTGTGGATTTAAAAGTATACTTATCTGGAGTATGGTACTCAAACTTACACTTTCTAACTTCTCAAAGACTTGTGTCATTGGCTTCTATTCACTATTGTTGGTGATCAAGGAACATCTTACAATCATTATGAATACATCACACTTGATAAAACATGTACAATTTACAGATTTGTGGTCTTTTAGCAAACGTAAATTCTAACATTCTCATTATTTGCTTCATTTCTTCCAATTTATGTAATTGCTATACAAAAATGTATAAAATCTCATTTCTATTTTGGCTTTGACATTTTCAAAAAGTAATCTAAGTATGTGAAAATTTGTTGATAGTTCCCCGACCCCTGAGCGTGATGGATGTAGTGTTTGGCTGATCCACCGACGATTCCAAGTGGCACCAATCTGTGTAGTCCAAAGGGAAGGTCGTATCCGGTATGATTATCAACTATTATCCAAATGAAAACGGGAACAAACACAGCTCTAGTCAGTGGATGGCTATTGAATATCTTCAATGCCAAATTCGCCGACAATATCAATGTCACTCTTTCAACTACTGTGAGTTGATTGGCTAAATGTGGATGAATAACGTCGTGCTTGTGATGATGAGCGTGAACATTCCGGTATAACCAGATATTTTTATGAAGCAATAAATGAACAACAAAGTAAAATAAATCAAACAGTATTAAACTTCCCACAATGTGAAAAACAATTTGTCCAACAGTTGGTGGTTCTAGTGGCAATGCCCTTGTAGTCTGGATCCATGATTTTCTTTTTTGTTCCCATATACTTGGATCAACTCCGTGGTATTTCTTCACCATGAATGTATCTAGAAGCATTAGTGGGCCCATGTAGTATACAGCCTCCTTTATCATTCCGCTCACAGTTTGGTGGACGTATCCTGCTGTAGGGTGGAGTTTATACTTATTTAGAAACGACATATAGTGCAGAGAAAATGGGAATACTGGTATAATCCATGCATAAGTGAAGGTGGCCCACCATGTTTCGAAATAGACGGAATTGTACACCCAAGTCGAGAGAAGATATCCGTGGCTTTTGTTGACGTAAAATTGAAGTCTCTGTTGATACATAACACACATTGTGATTACTATAAGAACAACACATCGGGCAATCCATGTGACAGCCTTTGTTTCAGATTCACGTCCCTCCTTCTTTGGTGATCTTGAGGGAGTTTGGGGAGTATTTGTAAGTGAACTCCCCTTTAACGCTATATCCATGGATCGTCCCATATTCCTGCAATATGATTGTTCAGAACAATTAATCTTTGAAAAGTAGAATAATCAATACACTATAATGTTTGTTGTTTAATTCAAACGGAGCCAATAATGGCGCAAATCGGAAACTAAACAGAACATCAAATAACCAACTCTTATTTCAATGATCCTTGCCATTAAAGCGTATTGATCCATACGGGCTTTGTTCGACTATCACGACTTTGATCCAGGAAGGTCTGATCTGTTCAATTCTTAAACTTGTACTTATATCAAGTATACCTAAAAAAAAGCTACGGATTGTGTTACAAAGGTATCCTCATATACGCGATTGCTACATGGATAATCGATAACTGGATTAACGGTAAATGTATTGAAATTTAACTCCTTCCAATTGCGAGGACTAGTTCATCGTAAATCAATCAAATTAAAATACGATATGCTCCTCTTTTCAAGAAAGATATTCCAATATATATAGTGTAGTGTCCTTGAATGTCTCTGCTCGTACCATCGCTTGAAGACTCAGCTTATTACCCATGTATAGTATAAAACCTATAATTGTGTTTTTAAATTCAAAACTGATTCTATTAATAAACATATTCGTGTTGTAAAAATCCTTGTACCGTAAATTGTATTGATGTTCCTGTATAAATGATACGTGTAGGTTTGAAGCAGATATAAACTTCGGGTGATTTTTGCATATCAGATATATTACAAGAAAGAAACTACTACTATACATGTTCCTAGTGCATATACATATATAACAACTCAGTTTTTACCAATTGATCTGGAACAAATAAAAATTAAAGCAAATTTCTCTCACCTGCAGAATGGTTTTTGTCGTACAAAAAAAATACTTTTTTCTTACAATATTTTTTTTTTTTTTTTTTGCCCTTGAAGATTCATATCCTCTATATAGTATATAACCTATTTATAAGTACTTTTTAAAATTCATAACGTAGTCTACTAATTGGCATATTCGTGTTGTGAAAGTCCTAGTAGGCCTACTGTAGATTGTGTTGATGTTCCTGTATAAATTATAGGTTTGAGCAGAGACATGTCTCTGGTTTGAAGTAGGGATAAACTTTGGGTGACTTTTGCATGTCAGATATTACGAGAGAGAAACTACTATAGTATGTGGGCCTACATACATGTTCCTAGTGCATATAAAAATGCAATTTTTACCAAATTGATCTGGGACAATTAAAA
The DNA here is from genome assembly GCA_016161895.1 of Pinna nobilis. NCBI lineage: Eukaryota > Metazoa > Mollusca > Bivalvia > Pterioida > Pinnidae > Pinna > Pinna nobilis. The sequence continues at coordinate 7,190 of JACSZP010015983.1, read as the reverse complement.
ATTAAGAATAAATTTCTCTTACCTGCAGAACAGTTTTTATCGTGCAAAATTTTATATATATATGTGGTGGTATCTTATTTCAAATCGTGACAGGAAGCTCGTTGTATCATGACAATATTTAAAGTATCAGACAAAGCGATTATAAAGATTGCGGGATATCCTGTTACTCATACTTACGTCAAGGTCCAGATGCTACTTAAAACGTGTCCCTTGTGTGATTCAGATGCTCAATGCCCATACCCATGGCAGCAGAACAGACACATGTATATATATAATATACAAATGTATGTATGTACTTGATACAGGAAAACAAATTGAATGAATGAACGAGTGAACAAGGGTTTAATCAGGAAGTCTTGCATGGTTACATCATAATCCGATTACATATTATATTACATATACATATAATATTTGTTGGCTAGACATATGAAGAATAATGTTGATATTTTATATTGCAAGGGGGGGGATAAAATCACATCAGTGTTAGTTGGTTGTATTGTTGTTTAAAGTCCCTTTCAAGAATCTTTCACTTATATGGAGACGTCACCATGTGCCGTTGAAGGGGACAAATTTTGCCTATGCTCGACACAAGTTTAGTTATTACCGCGGTGCAGGGAGGATTCTTTGAATGGTGCCAACACCTACGGGACCTCGGTTTTTTCTGTATCATCCAAAAGACGGGGACAGCCAACCGCAACCGTGGCGTGGGTACGAAGCCCGGATCTCACGATCAGAAGTCGAACACGCTAACCACTAGGCAAAGGCGGTCCTCATAGGCAGTAAAAATTATGCGCGGATCTAGAGGGGCGGGGTTGGTGGATTGGGGTGTCGAGGGGGTCCGCCCCCTGGAATTTGGAAAATATATCCCAATATTTGTCAATTATGCGTAGATTCTCATTTTAACAGGGTTAGGTTTTTCCTTTTTACAAGTTGGACCCCAACCCCGGAAAAAATCCCGGATCCACACATGAAAATCATTGTCTTCTGTTAATACATGTACATGTATGTGCAACTTTCCCATTACTGACAATGTTTAATATAAGATTATTAGACTATGACGCTGATCACTCTCTCAAATGGTACAATTAACATCCGTTTGACTTTTCCTCGGATTCCCGTTGCAAATTTACTCCAGAGACATATAATACACTGTATTATATGTCTCTGTTTACTCTTAGGGTTAAATGTGTATAGTGGTGGGGAAGCAAATCAAAATGGAGGATGCACACCCCTCCCCACTAAAAAAACAAAAAAAAACCCCAAACAATTAAACTGAATAAAAAAGGCGAAAATTTGTTTTAGAGATTGTATTCAGATCTCTTTCAATCATGCAATAAACATAGACCAAAATTGAAATAATTCAAAATATTCTTGAACACCAAAGTAATTAAATCAGGTGGACTACAAAGTCTATGAAATTCAAATGTCCCAATCATTATAGAAAAAGCGGAGACCAATTTAAGCCACCCGGCCCACCCCTTTGTAGGCCCTGTTTTTCGGTTACCTATGTCCGTATGTCATATTCAGTGGCAGATACAATGGGTGCTTAATTGCCAGTGGCCGAAACCGTGGCAATCCTCCATACTGCCCATATTATCTGTGTTTTTCATCTACAAAGGACATACAGTCTGAAAAAATACAATATTTAGCCTCCCGTTTAGCTTTAGTACTTTTTCTGTAGTGTAGTTCATTCCTCAAATTGTTTCGCCCCTGAATATGTTGTATTCTAAGCCTAATTCAATTTTCAACTGACTTTTACTGAAAAGTAACGATAATTTAATATTCTCTTCAAGCAAAGACGTATATATGTTATATACGTCTCTGCCTCAAGCCACCGCCGTCTGGATCTGTTGTTAATTTTCTCATGTGTTGTGTGGATTATTATTTACTGTAAGCCTATTCTATCCGGCCTTTTGTTTTGATCAAAGTGTCGTTCAAATTACGATTAAGGATACCGTTTTAATATCCTTCCATCTTTAAATTTTGATGAAAGGGTTTCCTCAGTTTTAGCGGAGACATATAATAATGTATTATATGTCTCTGGTTTTAAATAGGATATTTCCGTCCATGATTGTTTAATTGTTTTTAAGAGAAGAAGAAATCGGGTTCGGGATATCCTTATGAGTTTTTAATTCTAAGAGGAAAATCGCTATGGCCTCTTCCAGGGAGAGAAGCACAGCGGGAGATACAAAACGCAAAGAGGGTCATGATAAACGACTGGTTGATGTCACTTCTCGTTATTTCGACCCTGCAGTAGCATTGAGTTCCAGTAATGTCCCTCTCCCGTTTCCAGACGCGGTTCCTTTTAATAATTTAGCCGAATACACAACGTATGTATCTGGCCATCACCATTCCGCCAGAGGCAGAGTCAGGGGTGTTGCAGGCGGTAACACGGACACGTCTGTCAGAAAACATGCTGCTATTGGCAGAGAAAGTTTAGCAGGACCATCTGGAAGACAGCCATCTTCCTCTGGTCATGTACCACAAAAAGGAGTGAAAGCAGACGACACTAGGGAGAAAACCGACCCAGAGTCAGAAAACAGACAGATGAGCTTGGCTGAAATTAGACGTTCCAAACTAAACCGCAATGTTCTAACACGCATGGAAAGTAGGTATCTCGCCAGTAGGCCTATTTGTTGGTGCATTTAAATTCAATGAAAAACTGATAACCGAAAGTATGATTTAGTGACAGAAAATAATTTATTGTTGTGTGTCAGTGATTTTTGCTGCCCTTCTTACGCTGTTGTAGTTACAGTGCAATGAAGAAGGTATTTTACTATTTTGAGTTTTCTTAAGAAAAGTCAAAATAGTAAAATACCTTCTTTGTTGCAGCTGTAACTAACGCTGTTGCAGCTGTGAAAGAAAAATAAAAAATAGTAAAATATCTTTTTCATTGCAGTTGTAATTACATGTACTTACACAGCTGGTTGCAAATGTTTAAATAAAAAATGTGACAATGAATGAATTTGATGCACAATTGGAAAGTTAATCAAAGTTTGTAACATACAAAAGCTTGGCCAATTATATGCATTCAAGCACACCTTGATTACATGAGTTAAATATGAAAGTTCAAACTATTTTTATGTCTGCATATAAGAAATAATTGAATATACATGTACTTCCTGTTGGCATGAATTTCACATATACCTGGTAGTAATTAAGGAGGCCTATATTCATTATCTTGCCTATAGATATAAGTATTAAAGTATGTAATTGGAAAGACTGTAGTATAAGTATATACAATGTACATGAAATATGGATGTGAAGTGTTGGATAATTTTGCACATCTTTCAAATATTGGTGGCTGTCTTACACATGACTACATACATGTAATATAAGTAGCACAGCTGCTGTATGCAAATTTCAATCCATTTTCTAAGTTCAAGGGGTGTAACTCTCATAAGAATTATTTGAGGGTTACCAAATAAAAAGTTGACCTGCATATTCTCAATTTGTATGCCAAATTTCATTTCAATATGCGTTTTTGTTGCAGAGACACCACACCAAGTATTTAATGAAAACTGAACTACATGTGTATTTGATTTTTTTTAAGTTCAAGGGGTACATGTATAACTCTCAACAAATTTATTTGATAGTGACCAAATAAATAAGAAGTTGACCCAGATATTCTCATGATGTACATGTACCAGTCTGCCAAATTTCTTTACAATATGTGTAGGCCTACCTGGTGCAGAGATGATGGATGGAATCTACTGTCTTACAAATGACCAACTGAAAGCAACAAAGCAATATGCCCCTCCTCCTACAAAGGGTTGTAATAATAAAAACCATAGATAATGTATATATTAATGCATTATAAATGTGTTCATTACAGAAATGGAGAAAGGCCCTTTAAGTTTGCTGCTACGTTGTGTTAGAGAGAGACTACTTGTTAAAGTTTGGACCAGAGGTGCTGTAGAATTAAGAGGAATGTGTCGAGGCTACATAGTGGCTTTCGACAAACATTTAAATTTGGTAAGAATGCACACAATCGTATATGTACCAACAGCAGCTTAAACTCTTGTATATACACCGGTAAATGTATGAACATATGATGCGTTTTTCAATTTCTATTTATTGTCACAACCAAGAACTTTGGTCCATATGGAGACATCACTAATTGCCAGGGAGGAGCTTCAAATTTTGGCCTTTGCACTATGCTCAGCTGTTATGGCCATGGAGATGTGACCTATCTGCTGTGGCAGGGGTCATCAGTTTTTATTGTCTCATCCAGAGGGCAAAATAAGCCAGTGCTCAAACCCTGGATCTCCCACTCCAAAGATGAACACTATGCCATGTAGCCACGATGAATAAGGTGATAAAAATAACTGTTTGTTTATTAAACAGATGAACAATAGTACACGTATTTTGTGTGCATGTTCATTTTGGGTATGAACCTGTGTGTGTGGTTGTTTATGTGTTTGATGATATTAATGGAGCAAGAGAGCATGAGGTTATTCAAAATTTTATATATGGATGTTATTAATCTCCCATCAGGAACTTTGTCAAGCTGACTTGAATCTTTTCATTGACCTTACACTCTGAAAGCGAGCGTGTTTGTGCAGATCCACTATTTTCATCTCCACTTAATGTAAGTATTCATGCAATTGCAGTCATGAAAGTGAATGGTCTCATTTAAATTGTTTTCATATATTTATGCTGTCATTTCAGGCTATGATGGATGTTGATGAGTTATACCGATGCCCAGTATCAAGAGACATAGAAATCAAAAGGCAGAAAAAGGTGTGTATATGTTTAAATAAATCATTATTCATATGCCCATAGTTTCTGGCACATGTGGATTTTGGTCCGTTCATTTGTATGATTATCTGTTTGTCCAAAAAATTTTACATTGACCATAAATGTTTGTGTAATCATTGTGACAAGACCTTTCTGTTGGTACCATACTTTTTACCTTGTGACCTTGACCTCAGACTTTGACCTACTCTTGAAAAACTTCAACCTGGACCATAACTTTTGATTGGTAAGTGATAGGACCTTCGTATTTTCAGTCACATGTGTATTCCTTGTGACAAGACCTTTCTGTTGGTACCATAAATTTTTACCTCATGACCTTGAGTCCCTGTGACTTTGACCTACATATTACTTATGGTGCATGGTATTCTGAATAGCTGCTATCTGGGAGCATCAGTGTTTCACAAACACTTCTTGTTTTTTTTATTTTTATGCCACACTTGACAATCTCATATTCATATAGTGGTGACCAATTTTATTTGTGGAGGTTACAAAGGAGAGCAGAGATCACCAGTCTTCTGCAATCGAAGAGGTGATTGGGATATCAGAGGCAGGTATCCTGTACAAGCTTTAAGAGCATTTAACCGTAACATTTTGGGTTTGATCACATCTAAATATATGAGAAAATGTGCCAGTTTTCTTGTGTTAGGTTGGAAGACTCCATCAAGGTACATTTGTGGCTGGGGTGTCTCTACCACATATAATTGGACTGCACCATTTGAATGTATCATTGTATAATTTTAAGTGTAAAACAATGGCCAAAAATCTTGTCAAACAAAAGCAATCAAGAAAGCAAGATATATAAATATATGAAACATTAATGACCAAGCTTAAGCAACATCAAATAGGAACAGCATGTACATTCATTTCTGACACTCTCATTCCTGAAAGTCAAATTAAAAGGTAAACCAAGTGCAACTGTTTCTTACCAATTGGGAGTTCTTATCACAAAAAAACATATGCCTAATTCCAAAGCTCAACCTCATATAGTTTAACAAAATATAGGGAAAAACAGTCATTTTAAGTGCATTACAGAAATTCCAATGGCAGGTACTACTGTATACATGGAAATTTTCGCCCCTGTTTTATTTTCGCCCCTTTCACCCCCATGGTCAGTGGGCAAATTCAAAACTAGGGGAAATCGAAATGGTAAATTCATTGAATAGAATTATGACGAAAATGTGCAAATTTAAAACTTGGTGAAACTGTTTGAAATTGCATGTGGGCGAAAATAACACAGAGGGAAAATAACCCTGTATACAGAATGTATAGTCATGAAAAGAAATTTGAAATTTTACCCACTAGCATATCACCCTTATTGCTGAAGAGTTCCATATGGAGGCAGACTCGTACTTGGTGTATAACTTCTGATGATAAACTTGCTGATGATGCAGAAATTATCTTAATTGTGTACTTGCAGATGGAGAAAAGAAAATTGAGATCATTAAGACAAAAAACATCAACATTGACACTGGCCTCACAAAACACACAAGCAGCCGAAGAACAAGATCACGGCAGGAGCCAGTCTAATGCGGGTAGTATACAACAGAAAAATATTTCATCACATGTAGCGGATACTGTTACTGAGAAATCTACCATAGTTACTGAAGTCAAGGGAGATAAATCAAGTGATCAAAATGCAGACTTGTTTGCTTTCATTTCCAGTTTGAAATATTCAAAACCTCCATCACTAAATGAGCAAATTGCAAAGGATGTCAGTGCACCATCAGGTGAACAGGTTCAAGCAAACTCATCTCATACATTAGGTAAAATTGAAACTTTAGATAGACATAGTGCAAAACCCAGTTCAACTAGCACAATTAGGAGTTCAGAACACACAGATAGCACAGGTGAAAAAAGTGCCCCTGTAGGTGGCAGCAGAGAGACTCACATGCCATCTGTGAAACAACCAGTTCAACATACCATGCTGGAGAGACATGTGAATCAGCTATTTATCCGCGGTGATAATGTCGTTAGTGTTACTATTTTAGAATAAACCAGATAACTAAATATTCATTTTTATTTATTATGGGTCAAACGACCATTACATGGTGTCTAGCTTGTCTAAATTTCAAAAGATCTAAGGATCTGCATGTAGTTTAGACTGCTGCATGACTGTTTTACTGTTCATCACAGTAAAAAAAACCTTAAGGTTCCAGGAATAAGTTTGCACAGTACATGTATGGCAAGCCGTTTGGGTTTTTACCTATTGAAATGAAGATATCTCTATTTAATTAAAGATATCTCTATTTAAAATGAAGATATCTCTATTTAATTAGAGATATCGGTATTTTAAATAAAGATATTTCTATTTAAATAAAGATATGTCTAAGTTAAATACAGATATCTCTATTTCTACTGAAAATAAAGATATCTTCTTTTAAAATACAGATATCTCTATTTCAAATACAGATGTCTCTATTTGAATTACAGAT
>JACSZP010015982.1:0-15852 GCA_016161895.1 Pinna nobilis | reverse complement strand
CGGTACACAGTGATGTCTCCATATGAGTGAAATATTCTTGAGTGGGACAAAGCTCAACAACAAAACAAAACAACAACAATCTCTTAATTCAGGTAATTTGTATGGAAAACCCACTTAGAGAAACATACATATACATGTAGGTCACATATGACAGGTACTCCTTTAATTTGAGATGGTTGCTAAGACAGGATAGACTGTATACATGTAGGCACAGCAGTAAACACTTACCATGTACATATACAGTACATGTAGTATTCTAAAAGGATGACACCACAGGGAAATCATGTAGCATTAAGTATTTATGCTAATATAGTGCAAGTGCACAGTATTTTAGTATTTCCACATTTACTTTATGATATTTTGGCAGTTTGCAAATCATATACTTTATATTTATGCAGTAGAGTACAGTCAACTTTGCAAATAACGAGATCGCATGTAATGAGGCACTGGATGTTACGAGAAGGTTTCTATTCCTGGTGCACTTTCCATGCATAGTACTTTGCAATTTCATATTTGTAACAAAGATCGGCTAAAATGAGATACAATCAAACCTGTTTTAAGAGACCGTCCAAGGGAAAGAGCAAAAAGGGTCACATATGACAGGTGGTCTCTTTATTCAGGTGATTAATATAGGAAAAAAATATTTGGGGAGCGTAGTCATTTAGGTCTCATAAGACAGGTTTTCCTTTAATTCAGTGGATCGCTAAGGCAGGTTAGACTGTACATATCTTGCTCCTTTGACTTCCTTATACATTGTATGTGGAGTTGACTGTACATAGTGTTGAATCTAGGAACTGAAAAGGGCACACAATATCATATGCATAAGGGCACTTATAACGTGTGAAAATTGTTTTTGAGGGCACCTACACAATTATTTGTGCTTATATATCCTCCAAATACTCATTTAAAATACCTTTCATTGAATGGAAAAAGAACACCTTTTGCTTAAGAAACAGAAAGATTTAATAAATTTTATGTTCTTCAGTCTATAAGTCCTAGAAGTTATAGTTTTGGTATAGGAAAGGGCATGGCACTGACAAAAAAGGGCATGGTGTTTCAGAAAAAGGGCATGGCGCAGCGCCATGCTATGTTGCTCTAGATTCAACACTAGTACATGTAAACAGATATAATTTTACAATTATATTGTTTTCAACAACATTTTCAAACTCAATAGGCGTTATAGGTGGGATATAGCCTGTGTATGAGGTTATGGTTTTCTTATACTAGTATGTGTCTTTGTGACTTACATGTATATAGCATTGGATGTCCATATTTCATGTCCCATTGCACATTTGTTTGCCACATGCGTACAACTTAATAATAAAATCATATATACATTGTACTAAATCCTCATATTTTTGGATATTGCAAACTCTTACATAGCGCCTAGTGTAACCAGATTTCAGCGTGCAAACATTTAGGATCTGACATGATATTTTGTTATAGAATAAGTGAAATTCATTTCTGACTAGTGCATCTCACTAGTAATACATGTACCCTTATATATACAGTCTAACCTGCCTTAGCGATCCACTAAATCAAAGGATTACCTGTCTTATGTGACCTAAGTTCATGGTTCCCAAAATGACTTTTTCTTTTATAAATCACCTGAATTAAGAGACCACCTGTCATATGTGACCATTTTTGCTTCTTCCCTTGAACGGTCTCTTAAAACAGGTTAGACTGTATACCCCAGTGTTGGTTTCTGTCATTCGTCTCCTGCTCTTCATAAAAATGAACTGAGATTTATTGTAAGTACGTGTTCACAAGATTATAAGATTTGTGAGAAATGATATACATTATCAGATGATTTTTGTGCCCATGTACAAATGTATTTCAACTGTTCCTTAACCCTTTCTTCACCAAGTACCAAAATGGTATGCTCTTTTCCATTGTCTTAGACCAGTCCATTTTGGTCTGTGGGGTTGAAAGGTTTAATAGCTTCTCGATGAAATAGATACACTAGCATTCAGCTATTTGTTTTTAGCAATAATTGCTTGATCATTAGACAAGAGAGTCCCATGAGAATTTTATTTCTTTTCTTTGTAAAAATGCCTGTACATGGGAATCGTATTCCTTCATTGCCTTAATGGATACTAATTCTCTCGGCACATTTTCCAATATTTGCACCTGTCACAGGTAACTTATGATCTTTGTTTGATCTTGTTATCTTAGATAATCATGGCTATATTTAAATGGCAATGACTTTAAAATCCATTAGCGTGCTAATGGAGAGTAATTTCAGGCTCTTCTGATGTTACCATAATACACCTGATGTGATTGATTTTGCCTTAATCATCCATTATCTCTGTCAAAAAAAAAATGCTTTCATGGTAGGGAACAAATTTTTAATTTTACCAGCCAAATTGGAAAGTAACAGCTCACCTTGAAAAAAAAAGCCTATCAAGATTTTGTTTAGTCAATCAATGCTTTAATTAGCCAAGTGTAAAATGAACATATCTCGATATGTTATATGAAATAATTTTGATTTCACATAACTGCCAGCCACTGTGGATGTAATTTTGCAGTACATTTTGAATGATCTTCCCAATATTTTCCCAATGTTGCATTTTTTAAATTTCATAACATCAGATATACATGTATGTAACTTAGATCATCTGACAACATAAAATAGAAACCCTTTTACAGGCTGTGAAAATAGCCACAAAATCAGCCAGTAATGAAATTTTTTAGCTAATTTTGAAGAAAATTAGTCAACGGCTCAATTGGCTACCTTCAGGGTGAGCCCTGAAGTAATTTGAAATACTGTGGAACCTCACTTAAAGACCACCTCAATTTTACAACCATCTCACAATAAAGACCATCAAAATAAGTTTGCCTTCCATTATTCTTGGCTATTTCAACTTCACTCAGAATACCACCACATTTAAATCAGAATATTTTTATTTAGCCACTTTGATGGTCTTTGTAATGAGGCTCCACTGAATGTGCTAGAGCCCTGTATGTATGAATGTATCTGCTGTTCTACGATTACAAAATTGAACTTCATTTCTATATCAATACAGTGGAATCCATCTTATAAGAACACTGCCATGAAGGACCACCTGTCGTTAGAGACCATTAAGGAGGGAAAATTGAGTCTATTTTCCTTTTTGAATAAACCTTTTTTTTTTTGAAGGACTTAATTGATAGACCTGTACATCTTTTACCATGGCTATACAGTTGCAACTTGTTGATTATTATATAAAGATTATCAAATTGGCACAAAATGTAGGTTTATGTCCATTGAATATATAGTCTACCCTACCTCAATGACCTACTGAATTGAAGAATTTCTTGCCTTATATGTGACCTACATGTAAGTATATGCCTCCGAAAATGGTTTTTCCTATACATTTGTATAATTATATCATCTGAATTCAGTGGCCACCTGTCATATGTAACCATATTTACATCTTACCTTGGACAGTCTCTTAAAACAGGTTTGACTGTACTTGAAATTTACTAATAAGAAGAATATTGATGTGCAGTTGAGCCTCATTTATTTGGATGTTCCACCTTCCGGACAGCAATTTCCAGTGACAGAATTTTTTAAATTGCATTTGCTACTATAAAAAGTGCATGTTTCTCATTAATCCAGATGATTCATTAATCCAGATGATTCATTTATCCGAATGATTCATTTATCCGAATGATTCATTTATCCGAATGATTCATTAATCCAGATGATTCATTAATCCAGATGATTCATTAATCTAGATAATTCATTTATCCGAATGATTCATTATTCCAGATGATTCATTATTCCAGATGATTCATTAATTCAGATGATTCATTAATCTAGATGATTCATTTATCCGAATGATTCATTATTCCAGGTGATTCATTATTCCAAATGATTTGTTAATCCAGATGATTCATTATGCCAGATGATTCGTTAATCCAGATGATTTGTTAATCCAGATGATTCATTATTCCAGATGATTCATTAATCCAGATGATTCGTTAATCCAGATGATTTGTTAATCCAGATGATTCATTATGCCAGATGATTCATTAATCCAGATGATTTGTTAATCCAGATGATTCATTATTCCAGATGATTCATTAATCCAGATGATTCATTTATCCGAATGATTCATTATTCCAGGTGATTCATTATTCCAAATGATTTGTTAATCCAGATGATTCATTATGCCAGATGATTCATTAATCCAAATGATTCATTAATCTAGATGATTCTTTTATCCGAATGATTCATTATTCCAGATGATTCATTAATCCGGATGATTCATTAATTCGGATGATTCATTAATCTGGACAATTTGACGGGGAACAAAGGTATCCAGATTAAAGAGGTTCTTCTGTAGTTTGATGATAGAGATTTTTTAATTGATACTTAGTTTATTTTTTACAGTCTTGCACGATATTGTTTCCACAATGTTCCACAAAAGATTTATGGAGGAACTGTTCAAACCTCAGCCTCTCTACTCCAAGAAAGCCATGAGGACAGTGTTTGACAGACTGGCACATGCTTCCATAATGAGGCTAAATGCTGCTAGTATGGACAAGGTAAATATTGACCACTGGTCAGTTACATGATCAGGTTATGTATACATAAAAGCCATTTCTCCTCCTAAAAGAGAGTCATATTCCTCTGTAATGAGACTAAATACTGTTAGTATGGACAAGGTTAGTATTGACCACTGGTCAGATAGATACGTAAAGGTCATTTCTCTCTCTGACAGACACGACCATGTTTAACATAAGGTTAAATGCCGTTAGTATGGACAAGGTTAATATTGACCACTGGTCAGATAGATACATAAAGGTAATTTCTCTTCCTAAAGAGAGGCACAAGCCTATAAGTCACTGGCGACTGGGGTCCGCAGACAAAACAACCAGGGCTATATTTTTGGAACCTGAAAAGACGGATCTTTTATATTACACAAAAAGGCTCCTAATGATTAGGGATAGTCTCTGAAGCAATGTATCTGTGCTTTCATGTAATGCTACCAAATGACCTTTGACCTAGAAATCTTCAACCTTACTATTTGTGTACATGTAGGCGAGCATTGTTGTCTTTTGACCAATTCTTTTTTGTTATTTTGCAGTTATATGATCTGATGACCATGGCATTTAAGTATCAGGTATCCCTGTGTCTGCGACCAAAAGATATCATCTTAATCACGCTCAATCACATGGACGCCATCCGTAACTTTGTGGAGGGACAATCGGAAATAAGACAACAAGTTGATCATGTATACCGGCTACTTATAGAGGTATTTATTTTGTAGAACCTTTGTTGATGACCAAAGTTAAGAAGGATCACCTATCGAACTAACACTTCATCGATTATCTAGTATATCTGCCTGCTGCTGTGTCTAAATTCTGGCAGTGGCTTATGGGCCTTCTTTGGTCATTTACAGATGATCTTCAAAAATTAAAATGACATGACCTTTGCTCATGGACATTAAGTCAAAGACTCTGTCAAAGCAATGTTTGATCACCTGCATGTACTGTGTTCCTTGACACAACATTTATGTATACAGTTGAGCCTCATTGATCCAGATGCCAAAAGTCCAGATGCTCCATCTTTCAGACACAATAACTTAGGAACAGAATTTTTAATTTGTACTCTAGACAATTTGCTTTGGGGATGAAGGTGTCCATATTAATAAGGCTTCACTGTATATCCTGTATATACATATGTATTTAGGTGAGCCTCATTAATCCATATGCTTCACCTTCCGGTCAACATTTCCTGGAGGGGCCTCTGTGGCCGAGTGGTTAGCGTGTTCGACTTCGAGCCGAGGGGTCCAGAGTTCGATTCCCGCAGCGCCACTCTGCGGTTGACCGTCCCTGTCTTTTGGTTGAGACAGTAAAAATCGAGGTACCGTGTCGCAGTAGGTGTTGGCACGTTAAAGAACTCTCCCTGCTCTACGGCCAGCAGTGCCGAGCACAGGCAAAATTTGTCCCCCTTCACGGGCACACGGTGATGTCTCCATATGAGTGAAATATTCTTGAGTGGGACGTTAAACAACAACGCAACAACAACAACAACAACATTTCCTGGAACAGAAAATTTTATTTGTTCTTGTCACAACAGAGGTGTTGTTTCAGTAATCCGGATGCTTCTTTTATCCGGACAATTTGCTTGGGAACGACGGTGTCCGGATTAATGAGACGCCACTGTATGTAGATACAATGTAAATACAGCAGAGCCACATTTATCCAGATGTTCCTGTTCTGAGGCCAATTGTCTGGACAACTAAAGCATGTGGATTGATGAAATGTAACTTTGATAATGGCAAATGAAATCTAAAAATTCTGTTCCTACGAAATTTCATCCGGATAGTGAAGCATCCAGAGTATTGGCATCCAAATGAATGAAGCTCAACTGTATATGAACTATTTCTAATTAATACTTTGATATTTTGTATTTTCCAGACATTTGGCTCGTTATCGATGGGAGAATTTCAATTAATCCGACAGACGTTACTTAATTTTTTCCAGGACATGCACATACGAGTAAGTAGTCATCCGGTATTGATTTTCCGGTAAGATTGTGATCGTAATCCTCTCTGATTAAAGAGTAGAAAAGAAGAACGCAATTGAAGAATCCGTAGTGATTCTAGATGACAGATATAATCAATAAAAGATGAGGAATATTGTATGATTTGTACTCAAAAAAGTCCTGTCTGATATTTGCATCCTGTTCAAGTCTGAAGATTGTTTAACCCATTCAACACCACAAACTGATATAAACTGGTCCAAGACAATAGAAAAGAGCATACCATTCTGATAATTGGGGTTGAAAGGGTTAATTGTATGTGACTTAATGATTTTTCTTTAATATTGCAGAATTTGTATCTCTTATCATGTAGTAGAGGGGAGTATTACATCCAGTAGAACCTGTGTTGTTAGACCACATACATGTAGATTACATGCAGTTTTCCAATATACCCCTGTCCTTAAAGTTAGATTATCTTCCCTGTTCTGTAACTCACCTGTGGGATTATCTCCCCTGATATGTAGCACACCTCTAGAATTGACACTGCTGCTGCTGCAAAAAAAAAAAAAAGATGGAAATTAGGCAGTCGAAGACACCTACTTGACTTCGTTATAGGCATCCTTCATTTTAAGCATCAGAATTTACTATACAGATTGAAAAATAGTCATTCTTTTGGGGGATTTTATTTTTCTCCGTTATATTACTGAATTCGCTTTAAGCCGATTCCTTATAGACTGACTCTACGGTATTTAGTAAATTCTGATGCTTAAAAGGAAGGATGCCTATAACAAAATCAACAGTCAATCCTCTTCGACTTCTTATAGACCAACCCCACTGTACTTCATTTTGATACCAAGAAATTTGACCTAGTTCCCTTACCTTGAACTTTGACCTTTCAGCAGTTGTAAGTTCTGGACCTGGTACCATAAAACTTGAGAATTGACTTAAATCCGTGAATCCAGTTTCCCAGCCAATCAAAATGTAGGATTGGCTGGATTTGAGAAGATTTTCAGACTTAAGTAAATTCATAAGTTTTATCGTGCCCAGCCCTGATCAGCATATTATGTTGAGAAAAATTTCCTGTCAAGTAGCAAGGTCTATAACTCTGTACTTATATGTTCCTTACTTATTAGCCACACAAGGTAATCGACTCTGAGGTAAATTTTATATATACTGTTTGGGTTGATACAGGCATATATGCTCCTATATATCCCATTGTAAGTTTTATTTTCCTGCATTACAATGTATCTAAGTGTACAAATTTGAGTTCTTTAATCTCCTTGCTGCTTCCAAAAAAAGAAACACGAATATTTGATGAATCTCACTGTTAAGTACAGGTTATAACTGGATAGTACCGATCATGGCTCTAGAATACAGGTCATGGTTCTAAAGGTAGAATGCCTCTTCCTAGACTGGGAGGGGCAGGGTTTTAGTCTCGGTAGGCAACATGACTGAATTCTTCCTATCCTTCAGGTGACACAGTGAAAACAAAGATCTTGTATCAAAGCTTGGCTTGGCATGATAAATTAACCTCACTTTTCAGGATTAAATCCTTTGCATTTGTTAATATTTCTGCCTAGGATTAAGTCCTTAGCATTTGTCACATTTCTGCCTAAGATTAAGTCCTTGGCATTTGTCAACATTTCTGCCTAGGATTAAGTCCTTTGCATTTGTCAACATTTCTGCCTAGGATTAAGTCCTTTGCATTTGTCACCATTTCTGCCTAGGATAAAGTCCTTAGCATTTGTCATCATTTCTGCCTAGGATTAAGTCCTTAGCATTGGCAACATTTCTGCCTATGGTTAAGTCCTTAGCATTTGTCTACATTTTGTCATTTGCATATGTCGATATCTCTGTTCCAACATTTATGCATATGATTTAGTCCTTAGCATTAGGTAACATCTCTGCTTTGAATAAAGTTCTTAGTGTTTGTCAACATTTCTGCTGAGAATTAAGTCCTTAGCAACTGGCAACAAAGTTCTTTTGGGCAAAGTTCAAAGCATTGGCAACATTTCTGCCTATGGTTAAGTCCTTAGCATCTGGCAACATCTCTGCTTTCGATAAAGTCCCTAGCATTTGTCATTTTTGTTGTGTCATTTCTCAACATTTCTGCTTAGGATTAAGTCATTAGCATTTGGCAACATTTCTATAGCTTGTGTTAGTTTGATGCTGCCACAATATCGTTGACATCTGAAATGTTGAGTGACATACATGTAAAAGACAAATACATTGTCAACAACAAGTCCCTGACAGTTATATGTCTTATTAGGAAGTGACCGCCCTTCTTAAGGGCCTCATTTGCTTAGTCGTTAGTGTGGTAGCTGCCTTGTTGTAAAGTTGTTGGTTCAAATCCATACCATGCTGGGGATGGCTTTCTGTCTTTCAGATTAGACAGTAAAAACCGAGAACCTGTGCAGTAAATATCAGCACATTAAAAAACCCTCACTGCTCAAAGGCCTTAAGTGTGGTGTATAGGCCAAATTTGTGGCACATCGCCAGCATCAGTGACGTTTCCATTTAAAAGAAATATTCTTGAGTGGGACATTAAACAACAATACATACATATACACCATGTATCTTTTTATGGAGAGTGTGTCAGCAAGGAGGTTCATGTATCATATACTTCCTATTGTTTTGTTGAATTTATTAAGTTCCTGAATGATTTTCACATACCTGGATTTCTTGTATAAGACCAAAAAAAAAAAAAAATCACTGTACATTTATATAAAGCCTATATGCATTTATCCAGTAGTAAGTTCTGTCTGTTTGTCCATCAGGGTTAGAGCACAGTACCACATGTATCTGTAAATATATAGGACATACAGTAATGTGCCAAAAATGAGTCAACTAATGTCATTTTCCCAATGCCTTTTGTGTTAAATAACTTTTATCTAAATAATTGTCCTGACATATATTTAATGGAATCTTGTGAAAATTGCACATTTGTTTGAAAGTATGTAGGCTATCTTTCTAAACTGGTTTGGACTGAGTCAATTGCTTTTAATGAAAACTGCAAGTGTTTATAAGTGACAAGCGAAATCTGCAGCGTCATTTCCTTCTTTGTTCATATCAAGCGGCATCAACAAAATACTTGTTGTAAAGAAAAATTGTTCCATCTCAGAGATAAAGCTTCAAAGAAATATAAACCGAAAACCAGATGAAAATAGATGAAATTTCTTGTAAACATGTGAAATTTTGAATGATTTGAAGAAAGCATTTATTTGTGATAGCTGTTACTGAAAAAAATTGTCATTAAGCATAGAAAGCAATGGGAAAATAACATTATATTACTCACTTTTGGCCCGTTACTGTAAATATTGCCTTTTGTGACCTGTATATTTAATATGTTGTTAAGTTAGGTCACAGGTCAAAGGTCAGAATCATTCTACGTCATTATTCATACCCTCTAAATAATTACTTTTTCATTCCTTACTTATTTTTTAAATATATTTTTCCATGCATGTGTATAATCATATTATCAGACTGTAGCACAAGAATCAGTTATTTCAGATATGCTAGAATGTATCACGACATAGGGTGAATCATATGCATGTATTTCAGATGATATAATGATTGAACCCCAACAAACTATACACCTTGACTTTGTACAATGTTGACACTAGACCATCTATTTGGGTATAATGTCACAAATCCTGAAGAATAGTGCATATAGACATTATGTTCTGAACCCTGGCAAACTATTTACTTTGACATTTTACATGTAGACCATAAACCCTGTTATTACCACCCCAGTGAATCATGTATTTTGACATCATATCATGAACATTGACAAACCGTATATTTTGACATTATATCATGAACCTTGACAAACCGTATATTTTGACATCATATCATGAACCTTGACAGACCGTATATTTTGACATTTTATCATGAATCCTCACAAACTACATGTATGTTCTTTGACATCATATTACAAAACCTGATGAATCACGTGTTTTGTCATATCAAAATTCCTAGCAAATTGTACGTGACATTTTATCAAGAAACCTGTTGAACTTTTATTATTTCATCATGTCATGAAATCTGATAAATCTTTCAGTCTTGATTTTATATCATGACATCAGATGATTCATGTATTTTGGTATAATATTGTGAATCCTGATGAATCATGATATTTATTTTCTGTTTTATGCTGTATCAGATGAATTAGTGTTTTACAAATACATGTACATCCTGTATCAAACAATTTAGACAAAACTGAATAAAATCTGAATGTTTTACAGTGATGTAGGGAGAACTAAATCAAAAGATAACACTGTAGAATATTTAGCATCATTCGGAGCAGAGACTTCTCATAACAGTACATCTATGAGATGAGATGGTAAAAACCAAGGTCCTGTATCACAGTAGGTGTTGCCATGTTAAAGAACACTCCCTACTCTACGGCCATAAGTGTCAAGTGGACGTGCAGGCTAAGTTTGTTACCCTTCACAGTGATGTCTCCATATAACTTTTATAGGTGAAAAATTGTTGAGTGGGACGTTTAAGAACAATACAACCCACCTACCAACCCATTGATATTAGCACACTCTCATTTTAGTGCCCAACAGGAGGTTGGACTTTTTAGAGCAAACTTAAATTTGTGCAAAAGCAATAAATAAATTTCAAATTCCATATACAGTCTAACCTGCCTTAGTGACCCGATGAATTAAAGGAAAACCTGTCTTAGGTGACCTAAATGAGTGGTTCCCAAAATGGTTTTTTCCTATATAAATCAGGAAAATATGAATTAAGAGACCACCTGTCATATGTAACCCTTTTTGTTCCTTCCCTTGAACGGTCTCAGGTTTGACTGTGGTTTGACTGTAGTCTCAGGTTTGGCTGTACATTGTATGTATAGGTTCAACGCTAAACTCGAATCAGCTCAATGAAGACAGCGTAAAAGAAACTGAAATTAAAATACCACTAAAATAAGTACATGTACATTTACGGTATTTTCTTTAATCCAGGTATTGTGTGTTGCAGTTTGGTTCTGTAGAAAATTTTGAACAAGTTTCATTTTTGTGGAGTTGATTTCAGTTGAATATTGTGTTTTTAATTCACGGTTATTCAATTGAGTTGATCATGGAGGAGAAACAGAATATGTTATGATCAGTTTTCCTTGCTTGGTTCGTAGAAAATGGAAAATTGTAATTTAATTGAAAGACTTTTGAATGTCAAATGAAATATATCAACAATCAGATTAAGAAAGATAAAAGTATGAAAAATATACTGCAAAAAGATGTGAAAGAAGTGATTAAAAAGGTTAAAGGACTGCTATGGTTCAGTGGTTAGGGTTTTTGCCTTCTGATTGTTGTTGTTGCATTGTTGTTTAACGTCCCACTCAAGAATATTTCACTCATATGGAGACGTCACTGTGTGCCAGTGAAGGGCGACAAATTTTGCCTGTGCTCGGCACTGCTGGCCGTAGAGCAGGGAGGGTTCTTTAACGTACCAACACCTACTGTGACACGGGACCTAGATTTTTACTGTCTCATCCTAAAGACAGGGACGGCCAACGGTGGAGTGGCGCTGCGGGAATCGAACCCCGGACCCCTCGGCTCAAAGTCGAACACGCTCACCACTCGGCCACGGAGGCCCCACCTTCTGATTGTTAAATTGTAGGTTTGAATCCATGGTTGGCCGTCACTATCCTTTGGATAAGATAGTAAAAACTTAAGTCCCCCATCACAGTAGGTGACAGCATGTTAAAGAACCCTCCCTGCTGAACCCTCAGTGGCCAGAAGTGCAGAGCAAAGGCCAATTTTGTAGTACTTCACAAGCATACAGTGATGCCTCCATATAAGTGAAATATTCTTTAGTTAGACATTAAATAACATTAACAAAAGAAGCTGAAAAAGGAAAGAAAAAAGAAATCAGAAGTAAAAACTTGTTAAAAGAGATTGAAGTGCTGTTTCTGTTAGATTGATTTATGGATGTTTTGTTTCTCTGTTGCTTATCAGCTGAAAAAAAATCTCAATTAATGTAAGATATGCTCTGACCAAGTGTACACTTGTGTAAAGCGACTTCATATTGCACAAATTATTTAAGTTCCTCTATGTACTATTATACACATACCTAACCTACCAATGTAACGTAATATCAATTCATATGCATCTTGGTCTACAGCTTGATTGCATGTTATTTTAACATATTACAAAATGCTTTAGCTATTCCATTATGATTGCTGACAGCTTGGAAATTAAATTGGCTCCAAGGAGAAAAGACATTATTGTACATGAACTTAATAAAATCTCTCTCTCTCTCTTTGTCTCTCTCTCTGTCTTTGTCTCTCTCTCTCTCTCTGTCTTTGTCTCTCTGTCTTTGTCTCTCTCTCTCTCTCTCTCTCTCTCTCTCTCTCTCTCTCTTTCCTGATTTGGCAACACATATCTATGTAGAGTCAACTTTTGCTATAACATCACTTGATGCAAGGATATGCAGTTGAACCCTGTGGATATACTGAAACCAAAGGAGAATGAATCTTTCTTTCAGAGAAACAGGATTTTCAAAACAACTAGGTTAAAACAGTAATAAAGTAATTTGGCCAGGAAAGAATATCATTTCTAATTAAGTGGGATTTCAGTATAACATGATATCTGTAAGTTCCACTGTACATGTACTGTATTTAGTTAATAGGATTGATTTGATGAGAGTGAATTTACATCCGTGTTAGTTTGATTGATAATTACCAAATATTGGCATTGTGGCTCAGGAAGTGATTTCTGGGATTAATTAAGCTTACATTAAATGCTGGACATAGTTCAAACTTTGTAGTCCTTCACTGGCATTCAGGGATGTCTCCGTATAAGTGAAAGATTCTAGAGTTGTATATTAAACAATAATACAACAACAACAAGAGATAAATAAACAACAAGTGTATAATGCAACCAAGCATGCCCATTATTATAAGAGTTGACTTTACACACGTACATATATATGTGCTGACATGCATCACACAACTTCCAGTGCTTTGAAAATTACTAAAATCAATAAATTGCTTTAAAATTGATATTACTAATCTAGCTTGTTAACAACACTTATGATTTACATTGATTTCATTCCTTGATTTTATTTTACTGCCTTTTATTTTAGGTTTCCATATTTCTGAAAGATAAGGTACAAACTAACAATGGTAGATTTATACTCCCCACTGGAGGGCCTCTGCCCTATACTACAGACAGTCCAGGAGAAATAAAGTAAGTACACATGCACCTAAGATTGAACCAGATTACTATGTTCTTGTTGCCATAAGTACATGTGTATCTATACCCCCTGCAAACAAAGTTTGACCACCTACAATATATATGGTAACTTTTGCCTTAACCCTTTCAACACCAGAGACCGAAATAGACTGGTCCAGACAATAGAAAAGAGTATACCACTCTGATACTTGGGGTTGAAAGGGTTAAACTGTCCACCTGAAGAGGTATTGAAGAATCTACAGCCATTTTGGCCTTTTGGTGATGCTTTATAAAATTCATCTCAAGAACTCCCTTGAGTACTAAATTCTACAATGTATGCACATCAAGAAGGCCTCAAGTACTCTTATCATCATCTTCGCTAGCCAATTAAGGGTTTACGATCTGCTCCTCTCCAACCTGTGGCAGATTTTAAAATGCGATTTTCGCATTGTTTGCAAAGCACCCTCTGGCAGATGATGAAATCGCACTCTTTTGCATAGCATCATTGTTGACCAATCAGAATGTGTGTTTTAAGCATAGTTTGGCTACTGTTAACAAAGCTGTCTGTGCCCAGCAAATTCCAAAATATATGCAAAGCTTTTTCGAAATCGACAAGCTTACAGACAACCAGCGCAAGGCAATCAAAGTGGTTGTAAATTGTAATGATGTTTTCCTGGGCACGAGAACAGGGCAGCAAATCTTTGACCGACGAATGTTTGCCTATAGTAAAACGGAAGTCGTTTACACAATCCTTCTTCTTACACATGGTTGAATGTAACACTCTGTTTGACTGGATACAGGGACTTTTCACTGTGTCCTATCAAATCCAGCTGGCTGATGTCAAGAAAATCGCACTAAATCTGCCAAGAGGAGGAGAGGAGAGTAGCGGATTGTAAACCTTTGGCTAGCGAAGATGTTTTATCATATACAGTAGACACTTTTTAAACAGACCACTTCATTCATGACAGAAATTTGCTTTAGGGACCATGCATAAGTAGTCTGACTGAAAGCATATTAAAGTCGATAGCTTTGCCATTTTTTTGCCATTTCCAGATTGTTGAGAGCCAATCATTTTATCTTGGTCCCGATATCCCAGCCAATCATTTTATCTTGGTCCCGATATCCCACCATACTTTAGCTTTTGCTTTTTGTGAGATATATGCCAACCTGAAGTCAGATAATCCTGTGGTTGGTAATGATTTACTTTGAAATAAATTCTCTGGGCTGCACACCTTAAAACTGATGAATTGACCTAAGTCTGAGAATTATCTCAGCTCCAGTTTCTCAGCCAATCAAAACTCAGGATTAGCTTAAAGTGGAAGTTTTAAGGACTGCCCACTACCTGTACAGTTAACTAGGTCCGACAGCAAGTTGCATGTCAATCACCTCTGGAATCAACTGTCCCGAGTGTGTATACCCAGGGGGTCACCTGTGTGTTCACCTTGTTAGGAAATTTAGTAGATACAGGGGGAAATTAGTATCTGTTTAGCAGTTCATGTTTTCAACATCGCTCTGGCATGAGCTAATTCTTATTTTCGTGCTGTTGATGGTCATATTGAAGTATGATTATTTTTATTTTTATTTACGGTAAAATTCGGTACGGTACGGTAATATTTGAAATAAAAGAATCCCGACTTTTACAACTCGATCTAACGACTTTTGTTCTAAATATTTTACCATAATGATTTTCATTTTGGCATGGTTATAGGCGGTAAAAAATAACAATGGTGATACTGATCCTGAGTTATAGGAAGATAAAATAAATGTGGTTACATCAATATGATACGATTCCTGGCGTACCAGTTAGTTCTAATAAACATCAACACCCCCACACCCCCCCACCATTCCATTGTATGTTTCACCCTGCAAGAGCCATGTATGTACAGGTGAAGAACTCCATTCGGACAGCCGAAAAATAAGATGTGAAAGATGAGCTTCGTCAATTTCTCCGAACATAAGTTATCGGCATTCCTACTCAAAATAACTTTTGAATAATTTTATTATAAAAAATAAATAGTTGATTCAAATAACAACTAACTGTGACAAATATTAATCAACTTACCCATCTGCGGATCCAGAATTTTTTCCCAGGCTGGGAAGGTTGATATTTTTTAAGTTCGTAAATTTTAATGCAAATATGATATTAAATGTAGGTATACATATTTGTAAACTTTATTTTATTTCAGATAGATAAAG